>JAKCPI010024487.1:0-208725 GCA_023213315.1 Euborellia annulipes
GATAGTTATATTGGTCAAAATTAAGAAAAAAGTTGTTCAGAATCGATGATCATATATCCGCCATTTTTGTTAAGTGATGCCAAGCGCGCCGGATTGATGACCCCGAGCAATCAGCGCAGTGGCGTAACGTTTTTTTAGCTGCCCCCCCCCCCCCGCAACCTTTATTTCGGGCCCCATTATTAGACCTTACTAAAAATATTTTTAAAATACCGTATATCCCTGAACCCTGAGGGCCCATGCCCATTCAAAGAGAAATTTTCATTAAATTTTTTTTTTTCATTTTAATTTTTCCGTTTTTTTCGGAGCCTACCAAGTGATTTTTCGTTTATTTATACTTTAAGTTGAGACCCGCAGGTTTTTGCTCACCTGTCGCCTTCTTTCTGCGACCCTGTTTATTATATTTAATTCTTATTTATTAAAAGAGTTTTCGCTAAATGAGCAAAGTACTAAGACCCCTTGAGAGGAAAGTTTTTTTTTTTCCACACTATCTATCTATACCTTGGTTGGCTAAGAGTCGATAGCTTGCAAAATGTCTCCGTGTTCACTTTCTTTTATTGACAGTAGAAAGGTCAGGTATAAATATTTTAAATATTTAGATTCCTATTAAAAATGATATGATTATACACATCATAAAAAAATCTCATTGATAAACAAATCTCTTGTACCAGTAAAAGAATAATTTAATCATTTATATTCCTATAGATTGTTAGAAAGAAGGTAGATTTTTTAATTTCCTCAAAATAAAATTTTACGAGATATAGCATATACGCTGCATAATAAATAATACCCTAGCATATATTAAAGATAATTTTGATTTAGTTGACAAAATAATTTTACACCTTTCTTAATCAGGAAACGAATTTAGATATTACTTGTTAATTTTTGAACTAAATCTTAATATTAATTTTTACAGGTTACATCTTTAATAAATCCTTAAATTCATAACTTATAAAGTAATAAAAACACAGACATTTTTTATTCTACTGTAGTCATATTCGAAAGTATATTTAAAAGAAATTAAGTTAATCCAAGGTCAGGAACATTGAAAATAAATTTATTTGCCTCTTCCTTATTGTTAGATAGATAAGGTATCTTTAGGTTCTATTATTAAGTTATTCTTTTTACAAAATAAAAAAATAAAACCTTCGTATAATGAATCTATAAACAGATGTCAATAGAATTATTTGGTAATCATTTAAATTGGAATCCACTGGTTTCGCCTACTAAATCACAACTTCCCAGTCTACTGGAGGAGCTCTCATCTGGCCATCAAGTATTTACCTATATGCCAATAAATAAACAAACTCAGCGGCGTAACTAGCCTCTGAGGGTGGGGCGGAGGGGGGGGGGGGTCGAAGTTCAACAGGGGCGCCGTTTTTCGTTCGAGCTTTTTTTTTTAGTAGGCTATACGAATCTCATTTGGCCTTGATTTTTTTTTAGTATTCGAATCTCGTTCGAGCATTCTTTTTATAATTTTTCGCTGGATTTGTGATATAAAATGAAAATATGAAATTAAAAAAAAAGCTGGAGATTTTGGGAAAAAAGCCGGAGATTTAGGTAGAAAGCCGGAGATTTAGGTAGAAAGCCGGAGGGCGCCTATGTCGGTATCGAGGGGCGCCAAAGGCTTGATGCGCCTGGGGCGGAGGAGGGGGAGGGGCGAGCGCCCCCCTTCGCCCTACCTGGATACATATCACAGTGTTTTTCTAATTAATTAATTTTATATTGATTATTGTTTACCTACTTATTCAACTTGAGCCAACGGTTACCAATGAAAGGGGCAAAATTAGCTTGAAAAAATAAAAACAAGGAGATTTTTTTCTCTAGTCTGGAACATTTTAAGAGATGTTATCTTGAAAGTTGATAATTGAGGTCTGAGCTAAGCGGCTATCTATCAGTAACAAACTTTTTTTTTGAATTTATCTATCCAAAAATGTAAAGTATTTTTTCCCAAAAATTTATACGTTCTAACAAACCGAAAAACTTTATATGAATTTTGATTTATTTTAATTAGAACAAAATAAGAAGTCATGGTGCCGGAAGGTGGCGAGTGTGCCCTTCCACCTCCCCTCTTATCTCGGTTAAAATGCCCTTATTACCCAAATTTTACTATTTTATAAAATAAAACGTTTATTAATATTTAATTTAACCAGACGGGCTCGGCCTGAATGGCCGAGTGAGGGCACTTCATTAACCCATTCCTACCAGTGTTGCGTTTGGCAACACTAATTTAAAAAATTTTTCTCTTCAACTAATAGAGCTTTCGTTTTAATTATTTTTTATATATTCTTTATTATGTCCTTTTGTCTCTTCATCATAGATAATGCCTTTTATTACAACCTTTCATTATGATTTATTTTTTTTAAACTTGGACACCTGAAAAAGTGTATTTTAAAGATTCAAATATTTATTAATTAAATATTTTTTTTTTAATTTTTTTATTTATTTATTTTCTTAGAAGGTCTAATGACCACTCTAAACATTCTTTGTCCTTTGTTTTTGCAAAACAAAGAAATTATTTGTTTACAAACTTCAGTGTTTCGTTTGCGCAACGTTGGGAGGAAGTGTGAACGAAAAGGTTCTAAATCCTATTAGTGATTTGACTATTGGACCCCTCATTTTTCATAGAATTTTTAACTTCTTTACAAAAACGAAAGTTTATCGACTCTTTTATCTCATTTTTGTTCATTTAAAAAAAAAAATTAAAAAATTCTCTCAAAGAATCGGGGTAAGTGCGGAATAAGATAATTCTTTTTTCAGTGGTTACATTATGTAACAATCATTTTAGCAGAGATCCATTAAAAACGGTAAAAAGATATAATAGGAAAAAAGGAGAGGAAATAAACATCTCTCAACCTAAAATAATATCTCAATACAATTTGGGAATGGGAGGTGTTGATTAGCACGACAATGCAATTGGAAAATATAGGTCAAGAATACTTGAAAAAAATGGTGGTGGCCTTTATTTATAAATAGTAAAAGATTCCACAATAGTAAATTGTTGGAAACTATATAATATTGCTAATAATAAGCAAATTAGTCAATTAGATTTTAAGTCGGCTTTAGTGTTAAGTCTATTGAAAATGGAAGAGCGTTGCGAGCAAAGTGGCTCGAACCTTCCTCTGCCCATGACATGGAACATTTGGTGATATCGAATGAAAAAAAAGTGAGAAGAAGGTGTAAAGTGTGCCAGTCCGACTATTTATATATGTAATAAATGTAAAGTACATGTACATGTCAAGTGTTTTTCGAAATTTCACACAAAATTATTTATTTTTATATCCCATATCCTCCCATCGTTTCGTAAACGCAACACTAAAAAAGTTGTATAAAATAATTATTTAATTAAAAATATCAAAACAAAGTTGTCAAATACATATAAGAAAACATGTGGGATGAATATATGTAAATATTTTTAATCAAAAATTTAAAATAAAAAAAATGATTTTTTTTTAGTTCATGAATCCTCCCAACGTTGCGTTTGCGCAACACCCGTTTCCCGTGAAGTGTGCAGTGCGGGGAATTTTTTTTTATTTTTCTCACATTAGTGGAGACCTAATATAACTATTTATAGGAAAAAATTTTAAATTTTCAAAAATTTTTAAGGCTGGTAGAATATGGGTTAATACAAAATGAACCTCCATAATAGGATAAATGAATACAAGATGCAGTGGCGTAGCGAGCTTAACTCGCGCCCGGGGCAAAATATCTTTTTAGCGCCCTCCCCCCATTCGAAAACCATATAACATTATACAGGGGTGTATATAGAAATTTTTTTCGGGGGGAGGGGGCCCGAACCCAAAGATTTTCCTGCCTGCGGAAAATTTTTTGCCCTGCCGGTAAAATAATTTTGCCTTTTTTTTAGGAAGGCTAAAATTTTGCGGAATTTTCCCCTTCCTGTGGAAAAAATTTTTTGGGGAACCTAATTTTTCCGTCACGCGGAAAATTTTTCCCCGGACATTAAAATTATTTTTTGTTTTGCGAACCATTTGCCGCCCCTTGGTGAGTTGCGCCCGGGGCATGTTGACCCCTCTTGCCCCCCCCCTCGCTAGGCCACTGACAAGATGATTAAATTTTTATTTATAAATTCAAATATTTAGATTCCTATGAGAAAATGAAAGAATCGATTTCTTTATATTAAAGTTTTAATTAATGTTTTAGAAAATTGCTTTAGTTGTTCGCTAATTAATGTATAAATCTATAAATAAGTGTCATTAGAAAACTTAAGTAATTTACTGTCATTTTTTCTAACGAAGGTAGGGGGTGGAGAAGGAGGGGGAAATAGGTATTTCCAGGGCCTGATCTATGGGGGGGCAGGGGGCACATGTGCCCCTGGCGGCAGATTTCGGGGGGCGGCAATTAAAGAAAGCTTTACTAAAAAAAGGTAAAATGATATGAATTTTGTATAGAAAATTTTAAGGAGGGGGCGTCAACTTAAATTTTGCCCCCCCCCCCCTAAAAAATCTCCTAGTTCCGGCCCTGAGTATTTCGCCATTGGCAAGATACGTTCATCGACACTTACTTCTACAAAATTTTTAATATTTTATAACCTCCCCCAAGAATAAATCTGTAAATCATGTAATTCCTTATTTAATTTATTCATTAGATATTAGCTATTTTGCTGATTTTATTCATAAATAGTCTCGGCTTCACAGACACTCATTTGTTATATAAAACAAATTTTTTACCTTCATTTTATTTTCTAATATATCATTTAACAAAAGAAAAAGATTGCATATTAAATGGGTACTTATTTGTCTTCTTTTCTTTCACAAAAGAGGAGACCTTGTCTATTCTCCACCTATATATGCTCACAAATTCATTTTATTTAATTTAACTCTTATATAATTTGTACTAGCAGATAAAATAGAAAAAAATGAAAACGAATAAATATAAAAAATATATGTATTTAATAATTCGTACAAAATTCAGCTAAAAAATACAATACTTTGAAATTTTTAGGATATACCAAAATATACTGTATGTTCGTAGACATTTTTCATTCTGGGATTTTTTTTAAATGTGGTAAAACCCAAAGGACTTGAAAAAAAGAAAAATACATAATAATTCCTCTATTACAAATTCAATAAGTATTTGCATTATCATTATAGTTGACTTTTTATGGTTCATGACTATTCTTTTCTTATTTGAGTGCAGTGCCGTAACGAATGTATGAAGCGCCTATGGCAAGTAGCTAACTCTGCGCCTCCCGTATATCTTTTTTATGCCAAGCCCTCCCTATTATTATTGTACTCCCTATATAATGTATATATGATTTTTGTAAAATATATAAATTGAAATGTACTACGGGGGGGGTCATATCCCTCAACTCCCAACTTGATCGGTTTCCTTTGTTTTGCGCCCCCAGCGTGGAGGACGCCTGTTTTGCCACGCCCTCGTCACGGCCCTGTTTGGGTGAAACGAGATATATTTGCTTTTCAAAATATTAAATCCATTTTCAAAAAAATTTCCTTAACCTTAGCAAGCTCCATATTAAGTGCTTTCTCCCCCTAAGATTTATTTAATTGACTTATTTGTTTCTCTTCCTTTATTTTGACTTTCTTTGTGTTCATTTCGTTGCTGGACATATTCAAAACTTTTTTAAATAGCCCCAATTCCTCTCAATCTTTTTAGATAGGTCTTTAGTAGATTAATAGAGAGAAAGTATTGGATTCATGTCTAAAATTCAATATCGAGATTTTGATGGATATACATCCTGAATCCAAAAAAAGTGATTTTAGCAACATGGGTCTGTCTGTGAACAAAATATCTCAAGAATGAAAGGAGCTATTTTTATTATATTTAAGTTAGGCGCCCCCCTGAGACGTAACACGAAGCTTTTGAATAAAATCGGCCAAATAGCACTCACAAAATAATAACTTCAATATAGTATTATAAACGGAAAATTTATTTTTTTCAAATTTACTTCCTTTGTTGTGTTTTATTTTAAATAAATATTACAATTATTTTGATTTGATTTACAAATCAACAAAATATTTAATCAGAATTCCTTCTAGTTAGAAAATCGATTGCAAAATATATATCATTTATTAAAACGGAAAAGTAAAATAAAATTTGATGATAATAATAGATGATTTCATAATCTAATTATATTCCATTCCTAATTACAATACAAACTTCCGATTAAGTATTTTTCTCTACTTACCGTGTAGAGATTAATTTTTATTGATCTTTTTAAATAATTTTTTTTAAATAAAAAATAAAAATAAAATACCAGTAGTTTATTTACAATAACTAGTGAAAATTTGATTGAAGTGATGTTTTCATTAGGCTAATTATTATTATACAATAAAATTCCACTTCTTGTCCTAGTTATCTATTTCTAAAATATTTTTTTCTTTTTCAGATGCCAGATACTCCTACCTCTTCTATAGAAGATGAAGAAAAACATACCATTGCAAGTATTTCCGTAAGAATTTACACTTTATTCTATTTTAATAACACAAAAATAACGTATATTTAAACTGCTCAAAAAAAAGTGGCGCACTTAATTAAATATTTTATTTGAATTAAAACATTAATCTACGAAAACCTGGAAAACATTTTAAACATATGACTAATGCCCTACCTACTAATGACGAACTTGATGAAGAGTATGCCAAGGAGCAAAGGCTTTAATAAAAATAAGAAAGGGTAATAATATGAATTAGTATGTCATATTTTTTTAAAAAATAATTTTTTTCCTCTTGAATGTTATTTTTTCCCAAATTATCAATTGATCTTTAAATGGGTAAATTAGAATAAAAGCATTGTTATAAGAAATAAAAATAAATTTTAAAAAAATGAAAAATTAATGAAATTTTCAGAGTACGCCATTTTTTATGGATCTGTGTATATATACATTAGGGTGGGCCTTATTTTGAAAAAGGGGCAATTTTATCGCCCTCCAACCGGAAATTGGTTGGAATGTCATCAAAAAAATGAGCGCTGAATTTTTTTCAAATTTTTTCAAACAAAATAACCCGTACCGGTAAACAGTTGAAACGTAATTTTTAGAAATTTCTTTATAAAATTATGAAACTTGGTATACTTACGTTTTTGGGGTCGCTGAGCTCGAATGTCAAAAATGTCATCAATTTGAAAAAAATTCACGGCTTATTTTTTATGACACTTTAAACCGATTTCCGGGTAGAGGTCGATAAAAATTCCACCTTTTTCAAAATAAGTACCGCCCTAATTTACATATACAGGGTGCCCGGGAATAACAGGTACCTAGAAAAGGAGATGATTCTACATGAAAAAATGAGTTTTTTCCTATAAACTTAATATGCCCAGACGCTTCGTTTTCAAGATACAGGGGTCAAAGTTGAATTTTTTTTGTTTTTTGCTAATATCTCGAGAACCGTTTGAGATACAATGTTTAGCTTCTGTACACGAATTATGTTCATTATTCCGCTTGTTTATGTGTAAAGTAAAACATGCTAAACATTGTATCTCAAAAGGTTCTCGAGATATTAGCAAAAAACAAAAAAAAAATTCAACTTTGACCCCCTGTATCTTGAAAACGAAGCGTCTGGGCATATTAAGTTTATGGGAAATCATCTCCTTTTCTAGGTGCCTGCTATTTCCGGGCACCCTGTATATCTCATAAGTAGGTCTCGGATTTATAGGCACTGAAAATCTTTAAAATAGGCAGGCATCTAAGCACTAAAAATTATTAAAATAGGCACTTAAAAAGGCATTTATTGTAAAAATAGGCACTTAAAAGGCATTATTTAAGAAATAATATAAAAAATTTTAAAAATTGATGTCTTATTTTTGGTAATCTGGTGTGACTGGTCGCACAGCACACAATTTTTTCTTAATTTCGGTAATTTAAAGGGGCATTCTGTACTTGTTTGCCAGAATATTAATAGAAATCAAATTTTTAAGTACTAATTTTTAGAATTTTACATTAAAAATAATTTTTTTTTTTTTTTTTTCGAAAAAAAGTATTTTTTTTTTAAATCTGGGGGGGGGGAGTAACCCCCCTTTACCCTCCCCCTTGAAATATTTTCTTGATAATTCAAAAAATTTTAAATTTAGGCTATGTATAGCTCGTAAAAAATTGAAATTGGCTATTTGAACTTAAAATAGGCACTAAAAAAGTCATTTATAGATGAAATAGGCACCAAAACCCAGAATCGGCCAAAATAGGCATTATAGGCACTAACAAATGCCTCTTATTTTATTCAGAATTTCATGAAACGTATACATATCATATTAGCCTAAATTTTAAGCCATAAATTAAAAAAAAGGCAAATAGGGTGAAATCCGAGCCCTACTCATAAGCATACTTAGAGAACAAGTTCCCCAAATAAACCAAAGTCTATTTGAATTTTGTTTGAACAAATATTGAAATTTATTATTTTTCTGTTCATAAATTTGGGCAAAATTATTGTGTGACAACAAGAATAAACCTCGTAGCTTCCTATATTCTGGCTGTTACTATTCACTTGGTCTGTTTCTAAAAAAATAATTTTTCCAAGACGAATGATAGTTTGGCGGCCTGGACTCGCTTAACTTCTTTCACTTTCGCGGCAAACTTCCTTTATTCATTTTTTTTGTTCTAACTTTAATGTAAAATTTATCTTCATTCTTTGTGCAATCAATTTTTAATTATCGTGCGACGAGTTTTTAATAATTAATATAGATACATCATGTAATACTTATTTACATACATTTGCATTAGGATCACCTTCTAATAAATAAATTCCTGTCATTGACCTTTGATTTTATTTCTATAAATTGATGAATCATTGACTAGAATTTATTTACTAACAAAAAAATTGTTTTCAACCTGAGTACCTCAAAAGAGTTGTCCTTTCTTTGACTCTTTCTAAAACGGGGATAGCACAAAAAATTAAAGTTGAAACTGAAAGAGAGCAAGTCGGCTTAGCGCATAGGTTGATGAAGAGGGAGTGTAAAAATTGCTATAGAGTGAAGGAATTTCAGTCTTGGATCGGGTAACTCGTGGTCAGTATCCACAAAGCTGGGGGGGGGGGGATCCGACTCATTCAGTTTTATAAGTGGGATTTTTTTAGAATTATTGATTTTTTTTTTCAAATTTTCAAATAAAATATTTTGGAAATAAAAAAAATATAGCATTGCAGGAAGATTTCCCAAGGTTTATTTCTGGATACCCTTCTGATCCTGATTTATATTCATCTTATGAAGTATCTCTCTTTCTTACTCTATTACTTCTTACCTTGGAATTCTATTTAAAATATTTTTTCACATTTAAATTTATTAGAAATTTCTAAAAAACTAGGATTTATGTACAAATCTGAGTAGAATTTTATTCCTATGTATCAATACTTCGCAAATAACCAACCGATAATTTTTTGATTAATTGCTCCACATGGACTCTCAACCGAACTATGCAGGCGTAGTCTCGAAATTAACATCTGACTATGGGAAAAGGCCACTCTGGACCAATTAATCGAAAAATAAAATAATTCATCTAAATTATATGAATATTGTCTTAATGAATATCTTTATTTTATTTTGCGGTATAGTTTATTATTTATTTTAAAAACTTAATGGAGGATGAACTCCAATTATTTAATTTATATTTATACCTAAAAAACAAATATAAATTTATTAATTTAAAAATCAAGCGTTGGTCATTTGTGTTGCCTATCTACCAGCAAGGAAAAACGAATATATTATCGCTCCCAAAATCTGGAGCTCGTGTAACAACAATGACAAACTTTTTTTAAATATTCTGATTAATTTTTAATCTCAGAGGAATATTACTTTGTAAACCAATTATTACTTCAACATTCCCCCCTTAAAAAAATTGTTGAATACTGCTGAATATGAAATTTGTATTTATCTATTAATTTTTATCTTATTTCTTTTAGAAAAGCCTAGCAATTTTTTTTTCTCATTATTTTATTTTTATTAGGCCTATATATGATTGTATTTTGTTTAAGCTTATAATTATTCAATTTTTCCAAAAATTGAATTTGATTCAGTTAAGAGTAGCTATTAGATTTTGATTTAAATTTAGTTATTAGATAGTCTACTCATAGCCCTATTAATAAGGTAAAATAGTGAAAGGGGACTAAACAAACAACGAGCCTCCGAATTTGTAAATCCACCACTGCACACATACAACATACAGACTAATTATACGTATTTATATTTTAAATTTTACACAAATTATTGAAAATAAAACTTTTTTTTTGTAATTTCTCTTATATAATATCTGCTTTTAAAGGGGAGGGGGTGCACTTGGCTTTCTCTTCCCCATTCTGAATATGTTCCTTATGTGAAATATTATTTTCCTGTCGGGACAATTTATTGCAAGAGTGAGAAAGAGTAAAAAAGATACATAATTCAAGATGAAAAGTTTGACTTCTATTCATTAGCATTTCTTGTCACACGCATCTTGAACTTAGCCTGGTCTTGCCTAATGCCCAAGATCCTGGAGACGATTTTCTTCACCCTGATCCAAGGCCGCCTGCAATACGCTTTTTAATTTGCTGCGTATACTCAAAAACAAAGATAATACTTATTCTATCTAAACTATGCATAAATATGAAAATTTCCGATATAGCTTCTATCTGACCTATTTATTTATATAAATGGATAAAAAATGTTTGTGTTTTTTTTTTTTTTTTAGAGTCGCGTGCACCAAAGCGCACCGTCGTTAACCATTTCCGGTTCCGGGCCATCATCTCTGCCAAATGTGACGGGTTTACTCTCACCGAGGGCTGCTCAAATCCACGCTCAAGCCCTTCTTCTAGCACAGAGCCAATGTCTAGAATTAACATCGAAATCGCATCCCACCTTAAATAAATTTAGTCAGCTCACAATTCCTGTTACGAGCACAACTTCAGGGAGTCTCCATTCTACACCTGTCTCTGGACGAAGCGTACGTTCTAGGTGAATATATTCAAAGGTCAATTTTTAAATTATACTTTTATCTTACATTCATAACTATTCATAATTTAATTATGAATTCTTCTTATTTAAAATATCTTATATCTATGATAAAAATATTCAAAATAAAATTGCTATAATATATTAATATTTTTACACATGGAAGGAGAATGAGTCCCTACTAGGGTTGTTCAATTAGGGGAAAAAAATTACGATTATCGATTACGAAAAAGGGTTTTTTTTTTTTTTAAACATTCACACTTTTTTCTCATTCACGCTCACATTCACACAGTCTTTTCGGCAACTTAGGCCATTTAAGACTTTAAACGATATCCGTTAATGATTATTATACATATTGGGGTCCAGGCATTTTTATTTAAGTCATTTGGTATCCAAATGCCTTAAATAAAATTATCGGACTGCCTGGGGTCGAACCCGCGACGTTCGGTATAGAAGGTAAACACGCTACCAACTACTCCAAGCCCCGTGGGCACGAAAAAGGGTTAAAGTAGCTGTAGTGTTTAAACAATAGATAACAGGAACAGACAGTTAGGTTATTAGTCTCCACAAAATAAAACTCTCTGTGTAGGTGTGTTCCTACCAAGGGCGGATACAAAAAAGGGGGGGGGTAAAGGGGGTAATTACCCCCTTTACCCCCCCCCCCCCCGAGATTTGAAAAAAAAATACTTTTTTTCAAAAAAAAACTTTTAATTTAAAAATTAATACTTAAAAATTTGATTTGTATTTATATTCTGGCAAACAAGTACAGAATGCGCCTTTAAATTACTGAAATTAAGAAAAAATAGTGTGTTGTGCGACGAGTCACACCAGATTACCCCTCCCCCCCCAAAAACACCTCTAGATCCGCTCTTGGTTCCTACACAGAGAGTTTTTATTTCGTGGAGACTAATAACCTGGCTACCTGCTTCTGTTACCTCAAGGGCGGATCCAGAGGTGTTTCTCGGGGGGGGGGGAGGGGGTAATCTAGTGTGACTCGTCGCACAACGCACTATTTTTTCTTAATTTCGGTAATTTAAAGGCGCATTCTGTACTTGTTTGCCAGAATATAAATACAAATCAAATTTTTAAGTATTAATTTTTAAAATTTTACATTAAAAATAAATTTTTTTTCAAAAAAAAAAAAGTATTATTTTCAAATCTCGGAGGGGGGGGGTAATTACCTTCTTTATCCCCCCTCCCTGTATCCGCCCTTGTGTTACCTATTGATTACAAAAAATAATCGATTATTGGATATAAACAGACGAATAATCGATTATTCCGTTTCATCGATTATTGGATCCGGAGTTTAGTATAATTTTCAATTTTTCCCTCTTGCGGAAATCATTTGACCTTTTTTTTGGCATACGAGTCTCATCCCATCTTTTCAAACTAGTTTTTGGCAGAAAAATAATCGGTTATTTACCCAATAATGGATTAAACGATTTTTTTCCTACAAGGGACGATGATAATTTACACAACTTATATTAGCCTACTCTTTTCCATTTATTCTCTAAATTTAAATTTAGAAAAAAATTATTCAAGAAAAAATTATCTTTTATACTTTTGCTTATTATTTTATTTATATGCGTTCCTATTTATATCGATAGAAAAGAAAAGGTATTTCCTTGATTATTGTTCCTTTATTTAATAAAGATGAATATGAAAATATTAATGCAAATTATTAATAATTAACTTTAAAAAATTACTACTGGAGCCAAGATTCCGAGGTTAAGGTTAAATATCCTTTGGTTGTATAATAAAGTTGAAAAAAAATGTTGTGCTTAACATTACATAAAATAATGGAGAGTCCGGTATGCCGGTATTTTTTATTTTTATTTTTATGGGTGCGAGCGATACTTTCACGCTCTTCTACGCCTCGAAAGAATATGAATATCAATATGATGAATAATTAAAAAACTAAATTCATTAAGCTTCCCTAGGGGAACGTTCATAGCGCAGCTTGAGTTTAGATACACCCCAGATAAAGCAACTTGTTTGTTTCTTTTATTGAAAAATTCATTTTTGTTTTCTATAGCTAAATAATTTTTTAAAGTCACCGTGAACCAACACTTTGTGAACCTTGCTGATTAGTAAATTCTTATTTTACCTAATAAATTCTAATAACATCATCAAAGTTATGCAAATTAATTGTAAGCTAATTAACAAATGAACAAACATTTTACGGCCACTTAAAATTGCGCATACATACAATTATTTTTTTTAAACTAAAATTCGAGTTATCTATGTGCTGTCATTAATTCTAAACTAAACTATTGTTAGAGTTGCGCTTTTAATATAACAATATATAATAATATAATTTTTCTTAAAAATACTTGATCTTGTTTTGTTTTGTTTTTTCTTTTGTTACAGGTCAGTTTCCTTAAAAACTATTTTTAATTTTAAAAAACCTTACTTTTGATCCATCGTTTACGTGTTTTACTTAATGTTCTGTTACTAGTTCTTTTTAAGGATTTTTCATAAAATTAAAATGAGCACCTCTTGTACCTAGTACATAATTTTAACGAAACTTTTAGTTTAGTCTAGTAAATTAACAATCAAACACACATAAACGAGTATATATACGATATATGAGAATGTTTGATCTGGAAACCCTGAAAAATTAAAAAGATCTTATGTCATGTTGATTTATTTGTTTATATAAAAGTTGTAATTGTATTCTTGTAATTACAGTTCATGGCTCTGATGACGGCATTTTGTAGCCGAAACAAGTCCAATTGCGCATACTTGTCAGCCAAGCCAAAATACTCTGAAAATAAATCAAGATAATTTTTTTTAAATTGTTTCGTCTTCTTTGAATATAACACCCTCTTCAGATGCCCAAGAATAGATCTACTCGTTTATGTGTGTTTGACTAGTAGCCTATATAAGGCTGGGGGCTGAAACTTTGAACACATAATAGGAATGGTAGGTGTAACAAAACAAAGGGGTGGCAGAACTTCAATTTGAAATTTTTTTTTTGTCATGTAAGCATGAACCACTCTAGCGCGCACCCATTTAATTCCATTGTATATATAGGCTAGTTTTATAATAATTGTTATATATTAATCATTTATTAATCCGTTTTATTATTTTATAGAGTCTCAAGTGAAGGTCCCCCAGTGCCACCTCCGCCGCCCCTCTACCGTTCTCATACCACCAACAATTTCGAAGGAATCAAATTTACCAATCAACATGTAAGAAACAATAATCAATGGCATCAGAATAGCACACTCCTTCGACGAATTAATCATCCGTTGTATCAACCCGCTACGCCGAATCCAATGGAATTTATTTGTCAATGCCCGTGCACATGTCCAGCACGAAGAAATTATCCTTTTGGATCACCTAAGGTATAACCAATTTCCAAGTGTTACCTATTATATGCGAATAATATGATTTATTTTGATAAAATTTCTTGTGTTTTTTGTTTAATCAGGTGATTCCTGGTGGTCATCCTGGAGATGCCTCCAGTCCAAACGGAAGTGAAGGCGTCAATAACCAAGAATTCACCCCAGCTGAAGGACTTTCTTGGAGAAGGTTGCATATGTCAAGAGCCAAATTAAAAGCCACCGCAACAACCTCAGAGTTACTCTCCGGTTTTGCCATGGTGTGAATTTATTTTTTTCATTCTAATTCGTTATGAAAAAAAATCTAATTTTTTTAATTAAATATACTTTGAAATTTTTTACTATATCTCTATAATTGGATATGGAACAAATGACGGGTCGTGCGGAACCAAGTATTGAAAACCTTGATTTAAATAAATAATTTTTAAAATTATATAAATATCAATTAATTTCTTATTGCAGCATTTTTTATTTATTAAAATTATTATCAAATTTTTTAAAGATTTATAATTTTAAAAATATTTTACTTTGCATTTTCATAATTTTAATTTTTTTAATTTTAAGTGTATATTTTTGTTACGTATCTTTTAGGCATTTGGCTTACAGACAAAAAAAATTTTTGAATACTCATCCAATGAGTACGTTCTTTATTTATTGCTATTTTTCTTGAAAATAAAACCATAGCAAGGTAGAGATCTCGCTGTGGTAGAGGTTCGCTTTTCGCTCCAAACGATGAAATTTTTTAAAATTATTTTAGCAACCAATTAATATAGAAAAATAGGGCCTTAGCTGCCGGAATAGACCTTGTCGAAAAAAATAACTTATTTTTCCTTTTACATACTTTCATCACATTTTTTAAGGATTATAAAATTGCAAATTTTGCAGGTAGCCATGGTGGAATTACAAATAAATGAGCCAACAAATGTGCCAGAATGGTTGTTCGTGATGTTCGCTGTCTGCACCACTGTCCTCGTTGCTGTTCATATTTTCGCTCTCATGATTTCCACATACCTCCTTCCAAATATAGATGCTGTTAGTAAACTACAAGTAAGATTATCATAAATTCAATAATTAATTTATAAAAACATAAAGTGCAATAATATTTTATTTTCTTTTTTTTTAAGATGACCGCAGCCTCTTTAGGTGAATCCCCACACGAGAGAATGCGCTCATTTATTGAGCTTGCTTGGGCATTTAGTACTGTTCTTGGACTTTTTTTGTTCCTCGTGGAAGTAGCCATCCTATGCTGGGTCAAATTTTGGGATTATTCATTCAAGGTAATTTATATAAATAAATAAAATTTATTCTTTAAAGACCTCTAAACTATGTTTTACAACTCATTTTTTTAAACACTGTTATTATTAAATAAATAGCCTACTATTTTACTTAAGTAATTAATGAATGTTTTTTGTGAAAGAGATAACATTTTATTGTTTTCTTTTTAATTTGAAATATAAGAAATAATTTATTTCTTGATAATATAATTACTAGTCTTTGTCATTTAAAACAAAAAACTTCAGAATAACAAAAGTAATAATTATAAGATTATCAGTTGTTATTAACATACGTATACAAGGGTCGTAGTCAGAGAGTTTTTTCGGAGGGGGGAGGGGATAATCTCCTCCCTCCCAAATGAATAAATTTTAAAGAATATAACAGTCATGGGAGTCATTTATAATTTTTCGAGATTTCGGGAGGGGGGATTCGAATCCCCCTATCCCTCCGCTATGGTCCTGATGGTTTTATATTAAAAACAAAAAGCCTCAAATGGATTACCAAGGCCGAATTATCAATTTAACGAAATGTGAAATTTATATTGATTGTCCAACTGCCGCCTGAAATCGAACTCGGGATCTCCAGTCTATCCAGCACCATCAAAGAAGGCCTGGTGCAAGTGGAAAGCACACTGATGCCCCGGATAGCCTGGAAATGCCGAGTTCGATTCTCGGGGGTCAGCGGGCATTTGGGCATTTAAGAATTTGCCCCCCTTAGGGCGCCGAAAGTTCACGGCAAATCCATAGGTAAAATACCTTATTAAGTGTTATTTTAAAGTATTTTAATATAGAAATAAAATAAAAATATCTTTAAATTTATGCGTCCTCTTGCAAAGTAGCTGAATCACGAAATTAGTATTGTTATAAGAAAATTACAATATTTTTTAGATAATAATTATTTTTTCCATAATTTGCCACCACCCTAGACTTTATCCAAAGATAAACTCGATCCTGAACCATCATCAAAATAAATCTCACATTAAATTGAATTGAAATATGGAAAATAGTATCAGATTTTGTTTATTATTAAATAAGGACATTTATTCCGAAAATGACGAAATATTTACATAAACAATAAATACGCATACTATTACATTTAAAGAAGATTAGGAATTTCATTAATTTTATTAAACAAAATCAAGTTCTAAATATTTTTTATTTCTTTGCAGGCTGCTTGGGCTGCCACCTTTGTCGTTTTCCCAGTTCTCGTCGCATTCCTCGCCTTCGCTATTCACTTCTATCATGCGTTAGTAGTTTCTAAATGCGAATCAAGCGTTGCTGACGTAAAAAAATTAGAGGAAATCAAACGTGATTTGGATCAAATGGTATAACAATTATTCATGAAAAGACATTTTGTATTTTGTATTTATTAGGGTTATCTAATATAATTTTTTTTTTTTTGTGAAGTAACTTAAACTGGCATTTTAAGAAATGTCTTTACTTTTTTGAATCATTGCTCTTAAAATTGACTCATTTCATTATTTCATATAATAATAAAATATGTCACTTTTATAAGGGGCAGACATAAAGAACCTCCTGCAATTATTAAATATATATGTGTATATTTTCGTTTGAGAATAATTGTTGCATAAAAAACTAGTAGAAGATTTTAATACTCGGGTCGGGGATCTTTTGGAATTCTATTATTAATATTAATTCCCCGTGAAAAAATCAAATATGTATATTTTTTTAAAAGTTTTAATGAAACTTTTCCTTTGAGAGCCTTTCGGTCCTTTGAAAATATATTGTAATTTAAAAATTTTTGACGGAGAGATGGGTGAACATTCCTGGGGTAAAATTTCTTACTGTATCTGTGACTAATTCGCAGAGCTGAATCGTCAAATATGATTTCGCACACTCTCCCCTCTTCTTTGAAAAAAATATATAAATTATATTATACTTGCCATAACTTGCCTTTTGAACATGAGGCAAGGATCATTTTTTCCTCATTCATTTCTCGTAATTTTGTAATTGTGCTCAAGTTCAGAAATCTTAAATGAATTTTAACCGCGATCAAAGTAGAGAATAACGTTAATATTGTAAGTTAGAAGGAAATTCCTTAAACAAGAAAAATAAATTTTTTTATTTGTTATTTAGACTCCGTCCCTATTTATTTCAATTGATTGCTATCCAATTTAATCTAAATTAATTTTTCGCCTGGGACGGATGCCCCTTGATCTTTGATACCAGAAGCCATGCTTTACCTCTAAGCCAGTGATCAAGGAATTGAGCATTACTTCATTCAATTTTTTTAAAAAAATTTTAAAAAAAGTGGAAAAAGTAGATTAAAAAAATCCCACTTTTAAAAAAAAAAAATAAAAAATAAAAAAAAAAAAGATAATAGTTTATTCTTTGAAAATTATTTTATTTTCTTAATCTAAGACAATTCCTTCTAATTTGGTTACAAAGGAAAATAAATTCCTAGGAAAGTAAATTTAACTTGAGCCAATTATTTACATCAATTCAATTAGAATATATTGTAGATAACTGTGATAAATGGGGCAATAAATGATTTTGATTTTGGGGCTATTTTTAAAACAGTTGCTTCTTCTAAATGATCATTCAAAAAAAAAAAATAACATTTTCATTTTTAAATTAAAAAAAAATGATATTTAAATAGTAGCTATATTATTATTGCCCTCATATTATTATGTATTTTATTATATTAATTTTTGATCTTTCTTTATATGGTTAACTAATTGAAATTTTTCAAATGCCAAAGAATTTTGATAATAATATTTTATTCCTTATTTTAAAAAATATTTATTTTTTTAATTTATATTCTAATAAATATTTAATTCAATTAAATTATGATTTTTATTTAAAATACATTAAAAAAATTTTTCAAATAAGGAGTAATTTATTATTATTAACAAAATTTTATTTAAAAATTCCGATTTCTTCAATGATATAGAAGAAAATTTAAAAAAATCATTGTCTGATTGTCCACTTAATACTTGATCATGTTCAATGATGATTCCTAACAAATGTCTTTCTATTTCGACTTGTTAGTCTATCTTTTGTCAAACTCGATTTCGTTTTCATATAAAAATTTTGGATATTTATAAGTATCGGTAGAGATGTTAAGATTTTTTTGCAACTCACCTGGCCAATTAATTGTCCAAGTTTCCAAGAGATTTCAAGCTAGAAATCCATTTTGGAATCTAGTTTAGTTTAGTTTAGGCATCGAACAATCTCACTTTTACAATGGTTCAGAATTAGACATATTTAATTATATAAAAAGTTACAAAAATTATTTTATATCTTTGTCTGAACTATAAGCTATATTTAGTGATAAAAATTTTTGCAAGGGGCAAATGCCATGAAATGACATCAATTTAACAAAGTACTGAATTTGTACCAAGAATAATTTTGAAACCGGGAGACATGTACACAATTTTTTTGTGGATTAACGCAAAGCCTAGCTAAAATTGAGTTGAACTTTTCTCGAAAAAAAAAAACATACGGCCCTGGTAGAGCTATAACATGTGTATTTAAACTTTAAAAGGCCTGCGTTGACCCTTTTCCTAAATCGACAATATTATTTTCGACCATTTCATAAGAGCCTTGAATTATTTTTTATTTATAATTATAATATATATTTTATAAAGTTATTTATACGTATAAATTATTTTATTGAAAAATTAAATAATCTAATTTTTTTTTAATTAGGTTATTTAACATCTCAAAAATAAAAAAAAATAAAAACTTATTTTTAGGAGAGATTTAAAAAAATAATTTATTTGAGTTTGTATTTTATTATTTTTAACTTCGTTAAATTTGATTTGACGAAAATTGTAAATATTTTTTAAACAATAAAATATATTTATAATAATAATTGAAATTTGTTCTATTCTAATATTTCAACTTTCTAAATTAAATAGAGGTTCAATGTCTTCGATGGTGGCTGTTTAAGCGGTGCTTGCTGCAAACCAAATCTCTTCAATAGATGTCCTATGGTAACACTTTCAAATTCGGCTGCTGCCGCTCTTGCTGCAATACGCTTGCACTGGCAAAAGAGTTTCAAAGTGCTATCATGAGAAATGTATTTAAGCAGTATGATTGGTACGCAACAGTCAATAAAAAAAGAATAATTTTTTGAAATATTCTTTTATTTTCACAGGAAACTTCTACTCTACTCAATTATACCGGGGAATAATCCGATAATTTAAAATAACAATATGTCGAAGACAAAGTTCAATATCCTTTGACTTATATACAACCTAAGTATAGAAATTAATCGAATATTTTATAGTTATATATTTGAATATTAGTAACGGAATTCAGTATACATCGATTCGGAGTTTAACGGAGTCATAGATATATTTAACTGACTGAGTATGTTTTTTGTTGGTGAGGTTTGAGGCCAAGCGCCCCATGGCCCTCGGGAATCAAACCCAGGATCTCCAGCCTTTCCGGGGCATTGTTGTACGCACAGTCTGTTAAATATTTTATATTTGAATTTTTTATCTTTGGTGTCGTCTACAAAGGGGGAGGGAGCTTGTTCCAAACAGGGAGGTCATGGGGACAAAGGAAGATTGGATGACTAGTTCTGTTAGTCGTGAGCTGAACAGCATAGGGATATGGACGATGCCTCCCTTGTGTATATATATTTAGTGCCATTTTTGGCTCCATTATGAATATTTCATATGTTAAGAAAAAAAAAGCCTTCTTTACCCGGGGCACCCTCTTGCTTGGGATTACTTGTTCGCATTCATCTATCTTGGTGGCTGTTGTTCTTTCTTTTTCGGAGTCTAGCTGGCAAATGTAGAATATCATAAAAACCGTTTTACTCCATGAATCTAATTTTATAAGCTTTATAAATTCAATTATTTTTTTAAAATTAATATTTCAAGTTTTTTATAGGTTTGAGAGATTTATTATTTGTTTAAATTAGCCGCCATCTTCTCTTTGACTCGCCTGGCCAATCAGCGAAGCGATTTTAGGTCGGAGGTTATTTTGTATTCTTTGCCTTTCTTTTAAGATTTTTTTTATGGTGTGTGCTCTTAACCGTGATTTATTTAATTTTATCTATTTTTACGTTTCATTAAGTTTAAATTAAAAGAACCAACCAATTAATTATTAAATTCGCCGAAATTGTTAAATATCAACAACAGTGCAACGCAGTGCATCAATTCTTCTGAAGAAAGAGATCATCTTATGAAATGTAAGCAAATATCATCATATTATTATTGTCTTTAATTTGAATTCATATATCAATATATTAATTAATTATTTTCTCTTAAATAAAAATGTATATAATTATGAAATAAATAGTGGGAAAATATTTAATATATACATTCGAATAAAATATTCGGGCGATATATACAGTATGACATTGTTGAAATCGATGTTTTTGGTTATAATAAGAACCTTGGCTATAATGTGGCTTATACTCACAGAGTATATATTTAATACTGTGCTTATACTGTATAAAGCATTTCCAAGTCAAATACCACCTTTCCCAAAAATAATTAAACATTTTAGAAGACGAATACAACGATTTCGAATAAAATTATTGTATTATTTTGAAATAATTGTCCCCAAAAGTCGTCCAGAGGCGTTATTTTTTTTTGGGGGGGGAGGCTCTCTAAGTGCTCTGATCCTTTTTAAATTTTATATTGTGCTAAATAAGAAATTTCAAAATATATCTACGGGTATATAAATTGTAAAAAATTAATTAAATATCCTTTGGCCACATTTGAGATACCGATTTGTAAATATTACTAAAAAGATATTTTTTTTTTACAAATAAAATTTTTGGGATTTTTAAGAAAAATAAAGTTTGTCCTCCCTTAAAAAAAGTTTGAATGACGCCACTGGTCAAAGTCAAAACATGAACGAATTTAATGTAAATGTAAGGTAAAAGAAAGAGAATTTTATGGGTTTATAATTAAAAAAGTTTTTTCTTGTTTCATTAACTACTAAAATAAATAGTATTTATTATTTAAAATTAATTGATTTTATTTTTCATTTAAATATTAAAAATATAAGAAATAATTAAAACTATTACAATAAATTAAATTTATAAAATATATTATTATTACATAATTAAGATTAAATAAAATGAACATAAAATATTAAAATTATAATAAAAATAAAATATATTAGCTTCTACTTTTTACCACCAAAGTGCACTTATTCTTTCTCATCACAGATAAGAGAGATAGATTTTTTTCCTAAATAGAGCATTATTTTAAATACCTGAAAAAATAAAATAATAAATATAATGGAATTGAAGAAAAATAATTAGTTAACTTACTTGGCAGCCCAATCGGTGCGCGCATAGACTCCCTCATTTTGTCGAGTTCCTCCAAACAGAGCACTCGATTGCAATGACACCCTGGATCCTTTGTCCACTAGAAAAAAATATTTCTTTAGAAAAAATTCAATAAATATATTAGGTATATCCCAATACACATTTTGCACGGCAAAGATACGACTTGCATGCTAAACGTATCTTTATCATGCTAGTCCCATCTTTCTCGTACAAAATTGCACATCGGGATCATGTTTTAATATAAAAAATCTGGTGTGACTGGTCGGTAATCGAAAGTTGTGTTCTGTGCTTGTCCCAGCAGATTTTTTTGCGTCGAGATATATTTAGTTTCCGCGGATATATTAAAATTCAAGATGTAAAATTTATGAAACACATTTATAAAAACTTAATTGAGAAAATAAATATAGGCTATTGGTTATAAGTACCTACCTATACTGGGTATTTCACTGATTCTCTACCATTGGATTGCCCTGACCTGCTGATCTTCCCATAAAAAAGCAAACTTGTGGGGTCGTGGGTCCCCGCCAGGAACGAAGTTCCTCACTTCCTTTTCTTCAACTCAATATAATTTAATATGAATATTATTTAAAAAAAAAAGATTTACATTAAAAATCTTTTAGAAATACTGTTTTGAAAATTTTTTGTGTTCAGCCGCTCAGACGCCTGTTTTAAAAATAAATAATTATTTTCTTTTTTAAATAATATAGAAAGAGATAGAGAGAAAGAGAATTCTCTAGAGTTAGTGGGGGGGGGGGGGGGGCTGTAACCCATTTTTGCTACTGCTGCTTTTTGTTACGTGACGATTTCTGCCAATTCATCCTACCGTAAAAGCTGCGTAAAAGTACTTCATTCCAAAAATATTCAGGATCTTACACCTGTTCAGTTAGGATGCCTACCACGAATTATCCAAACTAAGTCGGGCCATTATTTTTTTTTCCTATGCCAGTTTGTCTTAAGCTTGCTAGAGACTAAATTGTTTTTAGTATTAATTTTATCTGATGCAGGCTTCTCAAAAATAATAAAAGTAGTCAAGAATTCGATTCTATGATACGATTCGATTCGATTTTATAATCAATTCGAACGTGGGGTCTTTATTTTTTTTAAGATTTCCATTTTCCTTCAGTACGAACTTTTGGGTATTATGTTCAAATTTATCATAAATTAACGCTTGTAAGAATTGAAGGGGTCAGCTGCAGATAGGGCTAACCCACAATTATGACAAACCCGACCTTTTCAGCACCACCAATTGTGCAAAGGTACAAGTACTATTTGAACAATTTGGGTGTATGTAGGGGCTAAGCTCAGAATTTACTATTTTTTTCCAAAGCCTTGGGGGGGGGGGGGGGGGCTTCAAATGGCGTCAGATTGCCATAGAGTGCTCTGTCAGTAGCAAACAAATAATCTTCCCTATTAGTATAGGTGAAAAGAAGAAGAAGAAAATTCGCAGCTAGTTGTATTTCAATATTTTTATTATTCCCATTATGTTGACGTTTCGATCCCGGTTGGGATCATTCTCAGAACTAATGTGCACAACAAGAGTCAAATAGATTAGTATCGAGAAAAAACATGAACAATTTCCCGATACTAATCTATTTGTCTCTTGTTGTGCACATTAGTTCTGAGGATGATCCCAATTGGGATCGAAACGTCAACATAATGGGAATAATAAAAATAATGAAATACAACTAGCTGCGAATTTTCTTCTTCTTTTCACCTATCCTGATTGAATTACCAGCTATAAGCCCTACGTATCTATTCCCTATTACTGTTTTGTTTGTTTTCAAAATTTAAAAAATATCTCAAAACAAATTGCACTATCTGCGCCCGACACTTCAATTAATGGTTGATTAAAAATAAGTACCTCCGTTGGCTAATGAATATGGAAGATTGGAGTTCTGTAGAGGTATCTTTGTAGTTTGGCCTGTGATATATCGAGATTGATTCAAATAATGATGTTTGGCGGAGAAACTGTTCGTTACGGGTTCAAGTCCGTTTATTACATTTCCTCGGATATTTTGCATTGATAATGTTTTGTACTCTGAAGGATTATCTCTGAAAAAAGTATTATTCATTTATTAAGCCCTTTAGTAATAATAAGAATGATTAAATAATTTGTAGAGTATTTTACCTTGTACTTATGTTAGTGATTTGGCCTGGCAAATATCTCGCAACATTCATGTAATGTTCTTTTGCGCTCTGTCTTTTCGATGTGGAATTTTGACTTGAATTATGCAATGTTTGATTTTGTGACCAATTTGGCAAATTCTCTTTTAATATCCGATCTTTAGGTAACATTTTATTTATATCATTATGATTTACTTTTCCTCTATTCATAAAAAAAAATAAATAAATATTGGGAAAGCCTGGTGTAGATATTGAAATAATAAGGCTTGTTCTGGGGTAGGCTATATTCAGGCCAAAATTTAATTACACTCAGTGCCGGATTAAGCAAGATGGAGGCCCTTAGGCTAATAATTTTACCAATATTTTATTACACAACAGTTTTAGAGCTCCCCCCTCCCTCCCGAAATGTTCAAATGTCCCCACGGGGGTCGTGGAAAAATCGAAATTTGTATACATTTTAAAAATTTCCATAGAGCATTTCCCATTGAATAAATCATTATATATTTTTAAAATATGTTTGTTTATAAGGGGGGGGGGGGTTAAATATTTAAAAATGAGTTCGGACCCCCTCCCGAAAAATAATTATATATATTCATCTATGATGCTTGCCATTTTTATCAGAGGTCGCCGGTACGCAAAAATTCATTTCAATTGAATTGGCTACCAATCAATTTAAATAATTAGCGATTGGGTCTAAATGACCTCAGATGCCGAAAAAGAGTTGAAAAAAAAAAATATAATCTTTTATTTAATTCTGGGACTAGGTAAAAAAAAAAATATAATGTTGTGCGGAGCCCCTAAAAAGCGTGGGGGTCATAGGCGATAGCCTACTCTGCCTAATGGGTAATCCGGCACTGATTCTCTATACAGTCGACGTTTCGGGAGTCTGAACGCCTCCCTTCTTCAGGACTAATCTGATTTTGGAAAATTAACCTTCCCCTTGCTTTTATTATTAAAGTTTCATACTCTATTGATTTCATATCAATAGTCTAAATTCGTCTGTGTATCTGTAAAAAGGCATTTATAAAAGGGACGGATTAAAGGGAGGAGGGAGGAGGGGACGACCGCCCTCCCCCCCCCCAAAAAAAAAAAATAAAAATAAAAAATCTATAGAATTTGTGGCTTTTGTGCAACAGACAAAATTGCATTTAACCGTCCCTGATTTATAATCGAGTTATCAAGATAATAAAATCACATTAGTCCTGAAGAAGGGAGGCGTTCAGAATCTCCAAACCTCGACTGCATAGTAGAATTAAATTTTGGCCTGAGTATACACAAGCGTTATTAATTTAAAAAAAAAAAGTATTCTATTGCAATAATAATAATTACCAATAACACTCACCCTAAAATCTCAGCGAAATCATCCTCATTCCATTTTTTAATTGGTTTATTTTGTACTTCTGTTGTTATTGTTGCATTGTTTTTCGTTGATATTTGGCTACCAAAAGTACTAATAAGAGAATTCGTTGCTGCTACATTCAAATGGGAGAGATTTTGATTATTTTTTATCAAATTATTATTATTATTCTGATTTTGAAAGCCATAAATAAGAGATGTGTTATTAAGGGTGCCAAACGATTGATTCAAAGCCAAGTTACTTTTACTCCGGATTTCTTGATTAGGAATTTTATTAGCTACCACTTGTCCAACTTGAAAATAAGGATACCTAAAAAAAATCGAAGTGACATTCAAAATATAATATTTTTAGAATTAAATAAATCATAAAATACATTAGAGGCTATAAATTATTTATTTTATTTTTAAGATATTGATTCAACTACATTCGATATAAAATCGTTAATTTACATGCGATATTAATAGAATCTGACACCAGAAGCGTTATAGAAGAATATGTTTTTTTGGAGGAAAAGGGGGGGGGGGGGCATTTTTGTATTCATTATACTGTCTTACTTATTATAAAGTTCACACATAGCCATAAAATTTTTTTTTTTTTCAATAATAGATAATATAAGTTATTTTTATTTAAATTCAATTTTTTAAATTCATTATAATATTTTATAATCCATTATTATTTTTTTATTGTATATATGGAGATATGGAGAAGATAAAAGCAAAATTATTATTCAATTTTTATTATATGAATGAAAAATTGTATAACTCAGGAACATTATAATAATAAATAATTTTAAAAGATCAATAAAGACCTTGAAGAACACAGAGAAAAATTGTTTATACACCCCGTTTCATAACTATAGGTCCAATGGTCTTTTCGATTAAAAATTATTAATTTTAAAAATAAACTTTTATTTGTGTTTTTAAAATAAAAAATAAATAAAAAAATAAAATAAAAATTATTATTGAGAAGGATAAATCAGTAAAAGTTTTTAAAATTTTACATTAAAAATACATTTTTTTTCGAAAAAAAGGTATTTTTTTCAAATCTCGGGGGGGGGGGGTAATTACCCCCTTTACCCCCTTGTATCCGCCCCTTGGGCTATTTTATATTAAAAAATTGAAAAAACAAACTTTAAACTCATTTTTCTCAAAACTAAGTTTTTTTTTTTTTTTAAGGTCCTTCTCGGCATCTAAGGCCATTTAGACCCCATCCCTATTTATTTCAAATGATATGTAGTCAAATCAAATGAAATAAATTTTTCTCGCTGGGATGGGAAGCGAACCCGGGACTCCGGTGCGAGAAGCTAATGTCTTCTCACTGAGCCACGGCTCCCGGGCTCAAAACTAAGTTCATAACCAAAATTTTAAAAATTCACATCTTTCAAACAAAAAATTCTAAAAATACCGGCTTGCTCAGCAGAATGTGTTCTGCACAGAAAGCATAAAAACTCAATTTTGACCCCGATGAAGATTTGGACCTTATACAGTTAACAGGGGGGTATATAAGGGGGAACCAAGGAGGCCCCCCCCCCGAAATTTTTCAAATCTACATACATTTACGGATGTATAGCCAATATCGATACTTTTGTTCGAAAAATTCGAAAAAAGGTGTAAACATTTTTCGCAGGGCGGGAAAAATTTCGTCTCCCTAAAAAAAAGGTAAAATGAATTACACGACAGAGGTAAAAATTTAGTTTCGTCAAAAAAATTTTCAGCAGGAAATTTTTGAGTTCGGGCCCTTCGAAAAAATTTCTATATACGCCCCTGTTTAATAATAATAGTTTTTAGTAACAATTTAATTAATTAATAGCTTTTATTTTAAAACAGAAAAAAGTTATTTTTTAAATTAATAATTTTTAAACGAAAAAACCAGTGGAGCTATAGTATAGTTAATACTTGGGCCAGTTGTAGAGTTTCTGCCTCTTGTGCCAGGGGTCAAGGGTTCGCATCCCGTCTCATGCGACAAAGATTTATTTCAATTTAATTGGCTACCAATACCGGGTGGAGTGATAATAATATCTCACCCCCATTTTAAACCATTTCTTTTCAGGGACGTATATAGAAATTTTTTTCGCGGGCGGGGGCCTGAACTCAAAAATATTTCTGCGGAAAATTTTTTTTTAAGAAACTAAATTTTTTTTCTCACGAAATTTTTTGCGGAACATTTTTTTCCTTTGCGGAACCAAAGTTTTCCATCCTGCGGAAAAATTTGTTGCGCTGATGTCTGTATATACCTATAGATGTATATGTGTTTGGCCCGGGCCCCCTCGGTCCCCCCTTATATACGCCCCTGTTTCTTTGAGATTAGATGACAAAATCAAAGAAAAATTCTAAATGGGGGTAACAAAAAGTCAATGTCCTCTTTTGAGAGTTACAATAATGTATTTATTATTTAATGGGTCATTTATCGTTTAAATATTTTATTAAATTAATCGTATTGATTATTTCATTAAAATATTGATTTCTTTAAAATTTTCAACTTGATTCTCTTCTATCTTATTACTAGTGAGCAGAAAAAAATTTCTTTTTTTCGGAAAAAAGTGGCCTTAAAAGTCTTTTCTTTTTTAGCCAAATAGTCGGGAAAAAGTCAGTTTTTGGCAAAAAAAGTCGCTGTCAATTTGAACAATTAATAATATGAAAAAGTAAAAGAAATAAAGAGCTTCTCTCTCGGTAAGGGAAATATGGCAGAGTTCTTTAGAATTTAATTAAATAAATAAATCAAGTCAAAAAAAATTTAATTTCATTAGTACAAAAGTAAAAATCTGGTGTGACTGGTCGCACAGCACACAACTTTCTCTTATCTTCGGTAATTGAGGGTTGTGTTCTGTGCTTGTAGCACTAGATTTTTTGTTGTGTAGACATATAATTAGTTTCCGCCAATATATTAGAATTCAAGATGTAAAACATCCCCCCTCCCCTCCCGTGGCTTAGAGGCTAGAGTTGTTGACAAAGGTGAGAATAAAAAGCTTATTTTCACGCCCCAGGGGTAGCTTTCATATTGAATTATTACACATGGCAACTTTCAATTACCGAAGGTAAGAGAAAGTTGTGTGCTGGGGATCAGTCACGCCAGATTTTTTAAAACTATCAATGTAAGTCACAAATCACCTTTAACGGTGCTAGTATTTGAAGATATTATTGAAAAAATTTTCATCCCCCAGAGAGGCCCTCGGAATTTTTGCCACCCTTCGGAGAAATTTTTTTGCGGAACCCTAGGTTTTCCGCCCTTCGAAATTTTTTTTTCACGGTATATTTTTTTCGTCCTGCGGTAATTATTCGTTTTGCGGAACCAACCAAAGATTTTAACCAACCAAATATTTGGGGGGGGGGGGGTCTAGCCCCACTGTTGCCTGTATATCCCTAAATGTGGATTTGAAAAATTTCGAGGAGGCCCGGGCCTTATATACGCCCCTGATTTGGAAAAAACTTTTTCAAGACATTGGCATTGAGAGGATTATGACTAGTATTCTCAAGAAATAATTCCTTGAACTACTTTGTTCATCAACGTCGTTTTATTATCTTACCTTAAAGCTTGTTGTGCAGTAGGTCTTCGAATTGGATTCCAACTTAACATTGCTTCCATTAATTTAAGGCCCTCGATACTTGCATTTGGCACCACAGTCGATAACGGTGTCTGCGCAAAATATGGAAATTTGAAATTCATTGCAGCCGAAAGTTGATATCCTTCTGGCCAATCACTTTTGCTCGGTGTTCCCAATATTGAACAGATTTTAAATATTTCATCAATCTCGCTATTACCGGGAAAAAGTGGTCTAAAAGTATATAATTCAGCCATAATACATCCTACTGCCCAAATATCAATTGGGGCATTATAATTAGTTGAATGAAGAAGAACTTCCGGTGCTCGGTACCTGAAATTAATAAATGTGTATTAATATACTCGAAAGTGTCTTTAAATATAATAATTAGAAAAGAATGAAGTGTCTTCCTGTTTGGGATATCACGTGAAAAATTTGGATTAATTTTTACACACAGCGCCCTTTATCTGGCGGAACGCAGTTCGGAATTCTGGGGAAAAGCAATGAATTGCCAAATTTCGATCAACATTTTAAATTTGGAGTATTTCCTCCTGAGTGACCGAACTCACGCTGAAATTTTAGAATTGTTAAATATAAAATTAAAATTGAAAAATTCAAATCTAATGAAAATTTTAAGTTTTGGCAGGCTTCTTCATTCATATAGAACTTGATCCCCGTAATAAAAATTTTTTTACCATCTAGTTGAAACATAATCAGTATAAGGAGGCCGGGATCGTATTTCCCTTGCAAGTCCAAAATCTGCAATTTTTATTAATTCTGGACCCATACATAATAAATTTTCAGGCTTCATATCTCTATGAAAAAATCCATGCCGATGCATAAAAGCCAGACCTTGTAGCACTTGGTATAGCATATTTCGTATTACTGGTTCTGGAAATAGTTTCTCCCTAAAAAGTGAAAGAGATAAAAAAAAAAATAAATAAATCTTAAAATTTTCCCACATCCGCATACTAAATTATAATTTATAATAATAATCATAACATTCAATTCATTAGCCCTAACATACGTGCTGCCTCATATACAGTCAGTGGCGGATCCAGAGGTGTGAGGTGTTTCTCGGGGGGGGGGGGTCTGGAGTGACTGGTCGCACAGCACACATTTTTTTTCTTAATTTCGGTAATTTAAAGGCGCATTCTGTACTTGTTTGTCAGAATATAAATACAAATCAAATTTTTAAGTATAAATTTTTAAAAAATGATGAAGGGAGAGAGGATGTCAGCCAAAAGAGAGCCTCTATCGAATAAAAATCTCCACTAAGAATTCTTAGGGAGATTTTTATTCGATAGAGGCTCCTTTTTGGCTGACATCCTCTCTCCCTTCATCATTTTAATCGCTGAACAGCCACTTCTCTTATCAACATCCTTAATTTTTAAAATTTTACATTAAAAATACATTTTTTTTCGAAAAAAAGTATTTTTTTCAAATCTCAGGGGGGTAATTACCCCCTTTACTCCCCCCCCCTCCTTGTATCCGCCCTTGTATACAGTCTTAGTTTGAACTTAAAATGCGCAATTGTATCGGAATTTCTTATAGAACTAGGTAGCATTCCAACACACCCCTATAAAAAAGGCCCTTAGCTGTACGAACCAGAGTAGATCCAGGGATGTGTAAATCATTATTAACACTACCTCTAGTTGTGTATTTGTGAATCTCTGACCTCTGACGAGATATTCTCCGGCATTAAATTATGAATTATTTTATAAATAAACACCATAGATGTTAGGTAGTCTTTGTACTACAGACAACCATTGCAGCGCATTCAACATGTCTGTTATTTTAGCGTCTCTATTTGCCCGTAGAATGACACTCATACCGCGATTTTGCAATCTTTGGAGAGCCGAAATATCAGCCTGGCCTAAGGAATGCAACAGACTTGCACAATAGTCAAAATGTGGTTGAATTATACAATTGTCAACGTTATTCCGGAAAATACAGAGAGCGCAGATGATATTCTCGAAAAGAAATACATTTTTATTTTTGAAATTTTTTTGTGAACGTAACCAATTATATATAAACTCCAAGGGCGGATACAAGGGGGGGGGTTTAAAGGGGGTAATTACCCCCCTGAGATTTGAAAAAATACTTTTTTTCGAAAAAAAATGTATTTTTAATGAAAAATTTTAAAAATTAATACTTACAAATTTGATTTGTATTTATATTCTGGCAAACAAGTACAGAATGCGCCTTTAAATTACCGAAATTAAGAAAAAATGTGTGCTGTGCGACCAGTCACTCCAGATTACCCCCCCCCCCGAGAAACACCTCTGGATCCGCCACTGATAAACTCTATAAATTTTCCACGACAGATTAATCCACAAGTTGTATAAAATATTGCAAAATTTTTAAAAGAAAATAATCATAATTTACATAATTGGTGAAAATAAATAAATAAATCTGCAATAATCATATTCACTTAAGAAAACAGCTGAACAATTAGAACCATATGGTTCCAAAAATTTAAAATAAATTTATATTCTTCGGGAAATGCCTCAGATTTAAAATACCAAATTTAAATTTACCTGTCTTTTATAAGCTGATACAAATTCTCTTTCATGTATTCAAACACAAAATAAAGCGTGTCATTTTCTCTTATCACCTCTTTTAATTTCACAACATTTGCGTGGCTTAATTTTTTTAATGATTTCACTTCACGTAAATTCATCGCCTCGTCCCACGAATAATACTTTCTTTTCATCCTGGAAAATATATATATTTTTTTTAATTAAAAAAAAGTTTTTATTTTCTTGTGATTCTTACCTTTTAATGGCAACTTTCTCTCCGGTGTCGACTCTTTGCCCTAAAACGACGGATCCATAGGTGCCATCCCCAAGCTGGTTAAGTGTGATGTACCTGTTCATCGTCGGGGATCCGATTGTCGAAGAGGACAACATTAAAACAATTTCTCTTTTTAAAACACCTTCAGGATCATCATTATCACCTAGCAGGTAACATTTGCCGTAGTTGGAGAGAGACTCTTGTACTTGCGGGTCCCAATATTGATTTTTTTTGAAAAGTTCAAGTCAAGGCCAGACTTCGAAACGTAATAAACAATTCAGAGTTTTGTGTATATGTAAGCAAAAGGGTTGCCATGGAGATATGTTAATGAATCGCCACCTGGCAAATCAACCAATGATTATCGGAAAACCGAAAACGAATTATATAAAATTTCCTGCTTTCTATTCAATCAAGGAAATATATAAACCAATATATTGTTTTTTAAACTGAAAAAATTTCAAAATATACAAATTTAGAATTATTTAATGGGATTATCAAAGAATTTGGGAATGTACAACAAATGATTATAGAAAAAAATTTTCTGAAATGAAATTTATTGATAAGGATTAATTAGTTTATCAAATTTCCAAAGTTTAAATAATTTTAATTCCATAGAGATCAGGACAATGCGCGTCTCCCATTCAGCAAAATATTTTATAGGGACTGGGGTGGGCCATGGGACCAGGCATCCTCGCTGGAAGGGGGCCATGGCCCAGCTTTCCTCCGGGGGACCTGGAAACAAGGGCGGATACAAGGGGGGGGTAAAGGGGTAATTACCCCCCCCCCGAGATTTGAAAAAAATACCTTTTTTTTGCAAAAAAAATTATTTTTCACGTAAAATTTTAAAAATTAATACTTAAAAATTTGATTTGTATTTATATTCTGGCAAACAAGTACAGAATGCGCCTTTAAATTACTGAAATTAAGAAAAAATAGTGTGCTGTGCGACAAGTCACTCCAAATTATCCCCCCCCCCCCCCGAGAAACACCTCTGGATCCGCCCTTGCCTGGAAAGCCCCATATTTTCTAACTCATATATTGCAAATTGCCCCTCTGCCCCCCCCCCCCCCTCCAAATGATGTCCCTGATCAGGCGGAGCAAGTTTAAAAATTATGAATGTTCTCTCAAAGGCAAAAATTATATTAGTTTAAGAGTTGAGCGATAGTTGCTCTATTTTTTAATCAAAAGCAGTGGCGGCTCGCTAGGGTAGGCAAGGTAGGCGACGCCTACCTTATAAATATACAGATGAAAAATATTTATCAATTTTATATTTATTAAGTTTAAAAATATTTAGTTTCATAAAATAATTACTATATTTATTAATTAATATATATGATTTTGCAAAAAAAAAAATTTGAAACACTTCAGAACCTCGTATTTATAAAGTAAAGGCGATATTTTTCTTAGCCTATTTACTGCCTGTACTCCACACTCCGCTGCCCACAGTCGCGCATGCGCGCAGCAGTGATAGCCAGCGCTATAAGTCGAACGGTTAGGCGATGAACTAAGCAGCCTATGCCAAGCCGATGACAAGTATTACCGTAGAGCGCAATTTCTCATGAAGATTTATTTATTAGTTCAAATTTCGAAACAAGATAACTTCACAGATCAAATTATTGAATTATTTTCTAAATTAAAAGATAGGCGAATAGATTTAATTTACAAAAATAAATAAATACCCCTTTTTCTTTCTTTTTTTCTATTTTTCGTAAGTAATATATATACCTATATATATATATATATATATATATATATATATATTTGTCGCCTACCCAGTTGTCTCGGTCACGAGCCGCCACTGATCAAAAGTGCAGATCGATCGCATTTGATTAAAAAATCGAGTTGATTCGCAGTTGTGTCGTGTGCACACCTTCATTGCACTTAATGCATATATGCCAATCGACTAAACTATCTCTCGACTAAAAATCGACCGTGTGCGGTTAGGCTTATAGTTATTAATCTGTGGTTGATTCAACACAAAATTTTCAAATTCTAAACCATTCCCGCCCTGTTTTACCCATTTCCGTGGAAATTACCGGTCCTTGCAAAAATAACCTCAATTTTTTTTATTAAGTTAATTTTCAAAAATGCTTAATTTAATTTCAAAATATACAATTAATCTGTGGTTTTTTTCCTATTAATAATGCATTTTTTGTTATTATAATCTTCGTCTACATTCAAAAAATTTACCTATTTTTTTTTTCATTCTGTTGAAAAATTATATTAAACATGTCATTAACAAATGAAGAATTAAATCCATCAGAATTGGGTTCTAAAGAATAGTAAGGATAATTTTTAAATTAAAATGATTTTAAATTGAAAAACTAAATGTCAAGAGTGATTTCCCGAAGCTTCATTTTTATTTTAGTTGGTTGAAAGTATATTCAGAAGAAATTGAAAATTTTAAAGACCATGGGGATGAAGGAGACATTTGGTTTGGTGAAGAAACTGTCCAGCGTTTATTAAGGTATTTGCTAAAAGAGCAATGTCTATTTTGTGACATTTTATTAAAAAAGTAAAAAGTACTATTTTTAGGTGGTTAACTTCGTCAAGTCTAGTTGTTAAAAAAGATTCAATATTAGATATTGGATGCGGGAATGGAAATCTTCTTATCGAATTGGTAAATATATGTTAATTATCTTTAATTATTTGATTAAGTTGCTTTTTTGAATTTATATTATTTTTAGTCAAAAGAGGGTTTCAAAAAATTATATGGTATAGATTATTGTGAAGAAGCAATTGAATTGGCAAAACAAGTTTCACAAAAACATGAACAGAATGATATAATTTTTAAAGTCGATGATATTTTAAAGGAGGATTGCAGAGATCAATTTAAAATAGTTTTAGATAAAGGAACATATGATGCTATTTCTCTTAATAATGACCATGTCAAATATAAAAGAATAAAATATAAACAAAATGTTTGTAAATTACTAGAGCCTGGAGGCCTCTTTATTATAACATCCTGTAATTGGACCAGAGAAGAGCTGATCAATTTTTTTGAACCAGGTAAAATTTAATTATTCATTGATCAATATTAAGAAATCTAATCAATTCAATGACATTTTCAGATATGAAAAATATTCATGAAATTCCAAGTCCAAAATATACATTCGGAGGAAAATCGGGGAATTCTACAGTTTCATTAGTTTTTAGAAAAGAATAGGATTTCCGAAGTGATTGTCACAAATGTAACATTCTTTGTGATCTTAAGCTGAATTGTACCTGAGGAAGGCCACAGAATGAGTGGCCGAAACGCTATAATTTTTACAAATAAACCAGTTAAACAGAAACAAGTTTTATTAATGATACAACAACTATGAAAGCCTAATTTCAGCCCCTATTCCCATATTGGCATCTTGATTGCTAAGGGGAAATAAATATATGTTTGTTTGCCCTTCTCTGCTCCTCCTGGGCAAACCCTATGCGTAGATATTACACCCCACGTTCTGAAGCCTTATATATATATATATTAACCTACAAATAATATATGTGTGTATATATATATATATATATTTGAAAGGTTATGTTTGCCGAGATTAGCAGAATTTTTTTTTAAATTGAAATGTTTAAAACAATTCCATACAATTAAATTGATTATTAAAATAAATGTTATTTCTCCGTCGACTACACCTTGCGCTTATCCCTAACCGCAGCGGTAGTTTAAGAAAAAGTCGGTCAAAAGTTAATAGAGATCCACCTCACTTATTTAAATGGCCTGAATATTTGATAATAAATTAATTTGCTTTTCTTTATTTTCAGATTGACTTTTTTTTGGAATAAATTAATACGGTCCGAAGTTTCGGTTTCGGCCAAAAACCAGCCGAAACCTGGGTTTGAAAAAATTTGTGAGCTCGCACAAACAAAAAAAAATGTCGAATGAGATTCCCACCTAAAAAAAAAAGGTCAAATGATTTTCGCAGGAGAGGAAAAGTAAAAAAACAAAAAAGAAGGTAAAATTATATGAATCTTGTATAGGAAATACAAGTTTCGGTTTGGGTCGAAATTAAGATTGAGGCCGAAATTCGGTTTCGGCTGAAAATCTTGTTTCGGTCGGACCCTAATCTTTATGACACAAATGAATTTAAGAAAAAATTCTCACACTATTCCGAAAAAGTGAAATATTTGTTTTTTGGTTACTAGTTGTTAGAATAAATATTGTAATTTACTTAGAGCATCACATCTTGAGATTAAGTGGACCAAAATGGACCAAAATTTACCCGAGCTTGCTTTTCCCCCCACCTATATATTCGCATTTTCTCCAATTCTTTTTATCAACCCAACTACTGCTATATTGGAAAAGAAAAAGATTCAACTCCAAGGATAGAAAAAAATGTAAGTAATTCAATATTCATATTCCAATTAGTGATATGAAAGTAATGAGTGAAAATTGATATAGAATTTAACGATACAAATTAGAAATAAGTAGCAGAACAACAAATTTCCCGTCCCTTCGCAAAATTTGATTTGTGAATAGAAGTTTAGGGAATTAAAAGAAAATTTCAAATTTGGCACCTATGAGAGAGAATCTGACATTTCACAAATTGTTTTCAAATATATTTTATATATTAATTTAATTTAATTTTTAGAATAGAATAAATTATATTTAATTATTTTAATATAAATTATAATAATTTTTTTCAAAAGAAGTAATAAAATGGAGAAGCTCGATTGCTTTGACTTTGACTCCATTGGAAACGCAAGCGAATGCCGCGTCTCTTTATCTCTTCCATGACTGCCAACGAAACCAACAGGCTAAAATTTTACTCACATGTCATCAGATCAACTTATTTATATTTCATCTTAATTTCTATTTTTTAAGGTCAGTAATGCATTTAAATATTTATTTAATTGATTCAGGATTATTATTTTCAATAAATTAAATAATTAAAAATATTCTAAACTCTGATTAAATATGATAACCTTTCTTTGTCTGTCTGTCAAATTTTATTTTCATTTTTATTCAATATTTCATTTCTTTTATTCTTTTAATTATTTAATATTTATTTTTAATTTAATCTGCATTATATAAACTAAATAGATTATTCGTTTTATTAACTCATTCACTATTTCCTTCACTTTGACAAATAATTTTTCTTTTTTTCCTTTAATTTTTAATTAGTTTAAATAATTTTGTGTTTTATTTAAAACTATTTTTCTTATTTCCATTATGGCTAGTTTGTAAAATTGTTATTTAATGAACTTTTTAACATTATAATTCCTATAAAGGTTGAACTTTTGAGATAAGGTCAGTTGAAGGGAAAAAACATATAATAATCCAACTCTTTCTATCAAGATTAAACAATACAAATAATTTAATTACATGTTTAGAAGCATTTATATAAATCATTTTTGAATATTTTTATTTTTAAGCTACTATTTTAATCACTCATTTCAAAACTTTATATAAGCTTAATTATTTATGTTAAAAATCTTTATTAAATTATTTATTTTTTCATTTTAGATGTGATTTGGTTCAAAAGACTCCTCTTCAACTCATATGTTTGGAGCTCTGAGAGTATATTATGTCACTCAAATATATATATATATCATAGAATTTTATTCCACAAATGGATAGAAATGAAACATGAAACAAGGTAAGCCTCAATAATTTTTGATTAACAGATATAACAAAATCAAAACACTAATTTTTTATTTTAAATTAACTCCGGGCATCAGGGACTAATCTTTTAATATTAAATTTATTTATTTTTTATTTTTTAGATGTGATTTGGACCAGAAGACATCCCTTTCATTTTGAATTTGTAGAGCACACTATCATATGTATATATATATAATATATATTTCATGAAATTTTCAAAGAGAGATAAAAAGCTTCAGCTGTTTTAAGCCAGAATGTTTCAAAGAAAATGGAGAGAGATTAAATATCATTAAACAAGGTAAGCCTTAATAATTTAAAACAATAATTTGATTAACAGACATAAAAAAAATGAAAAACGAAAAAAGGAATATATTTTCTTTACTTTTTATTTCAGAATTCCTTCGAAGATTCTTTTTGTCATTGATCCAAGTTTTCTAATTTTATAATTTTTCTTGTTCATAGGAATAAGATGAAACCTATTTCTTCTAATGTTTCTCTTTTCAGTCTCAATAATGTATGATCTTGGCTCTTTGCATTTATTGATGACAATTCCTTTTCGCCTTAGGTCAACAATCCATACCTCCTCCCCACGTTTTAATTCGGGTAAATCCTTCACTCGATGTCTGTTATCAAATTTTCTCTTTTGTTTGTCCCTTCGATTCTCCTCCCTCTTCTCGAGTAAAGATGAATCAGGTAACTTTGGTTTAAGTAATTCATTTCTTATAGGAATAGATGTACCATCTATTGCAATAGTATTGAGACTAAAACCCGGTAGTTAGGCAGCCCAAATGGCACACGTTCACTAATATATTAAAAAGATAAATTTTTATGGTAATAAAGGACGATGGCCCTATTGTCTGCTTTGAAAAAGATATTTCTTAGACAGACCAGCTGCCATTTGGGCTGCCTAACTTCCGGGCTTTATTCTCAATACTATTGCAATAGATGGTACGTATACGTCTACCCATGAGGAGTTCTGATGGTGAAAAACCATTTTGCAGCGGAGTAGCTCGATAGCTTTGTAAAGCTTGATATGTTCAAATTCCCATTCCTTCGCAAAAGTAAATTTTGAAGTAAGGAGAGTTCCAAACTGAGTTCCGTTATCGCTAAAAAGCTTCTCAGGAGTACCATGTCTTGCAAATATAGATTTTAAATGTTTTATAATTTCAACTTCAGAAAGATTTTTCAATAAACATACTTCCGGGAATCTGGAATAAAAGTCAATAACCAGTAAATACCATTTTCGATTTAGGTAAAATAAATCCATCGCAACTTTTTGCCATGGCCTTTTTGGAACTTCAGATGGAATCAATGATTCATGTTTGTTTTTCATTTCCATAATGCAATTAGGACAATTCTTAAGGAGAATTTCAATATCACGAGATATTCCTGGCCACCAAACCGATTCGCGAGCTCTAGCTCTGGACTTTGTTATTTCGAGGTGACCTCCGTGAATTTTCAACAAAATTGATTTACTAAGTTCTTTAGGAATCAAAATTCTCGAGCCTTTTATTAAAAGTCCATTTTCTATAGAAATTTCAAATCTAGTAGGCCAATATTTCTTCAAATTTGTTTTTAGCTTATCTTCTTCAGGCCATCCATTTTTAATAAAATTTTTAATTTCGATACATTCTTCATCTTTATTTTGCATTTCAATTATTTCACCAAGTCGTTTATCACTTGCTTTTATTACTTCATTCAAATTGGATCTTTTTAAGATTCCTAATTCTACACAAGTATTTCCATCTAATAGCAATTGGCTCAAATTCTTCACGACGTATATTTCAACAAGTTTAGACTTTTCTTTAAAAACTATTTCTTCATAAAAACATCCCAGGGTTTTCATTTCTCCCCTATTCGCATTCAATAATTTTTTCCTAGCTTTCTTGAGTGGTTTTGAAGAAAAATATTGGTTGAAAATATCTTCTGAAATACATGTCACATCAGCTCCACTATCAGCTTTAAAGGCCCTAGGGGTATAAGAATGGTGAAAATGCCCTTGGAACATATTTCAATGATACTCAGGGGATTTGTAGGTACTAATAAAATAATAAGATGCTGAAAGTTTCAGATCGCTATCTCAAATGGTTTTTGAGAAAAACCAAAATATGTAAAAATCAGAAAAACATTTTTTTCTCAGGAACGGCTGAATCGATTGATTTGAATTTTTGATATGTTTTGGGGGCTGATGGTACCTTCTAGGGAAAAAATCAAGACCTATATCGGATCATGACATCCTTGAAAAAAATGGCGTTTTTTGTTTAATTTTAATTTTTAACCATGATACAATTTTGGCACAAAAATGAAACAATTTTTTTGAAATCCTCATTCAATTTCCTGTAAGTTCATAAGTTCATAAATTCATAAAAAAAGGTACGCCATAGTAGAAAAAAAATAAAAACCATTTATTACTCAAATATTGACTTTATATGTTTTGTGCTTTAATCTTGTTTTTTATTGCTTAAGCTTACACATATATTTTCATTTTATTCAAAATAACCAGTTTATATTCATAACATCAAAATTTTTTGCCTAAATCAAAAGTTAAAATTTTTAAATGTCTATAATCATTAACTATAATGCTATAGGATCAAAACAGTTTTTGATTAATGAATAATAAAAATAAAAACTATTATCAAAAAGATAAATCTACTATATAAATTACTCAGGGGCGTATATAAGGGGGGGGGCGAGGGGGCCCGAGCCCCCCCCCCCCGAAATTTCCCAAACACATATACTTATATAGGGATATACAGTCATCAGCGCAACAAATTTTTTCTCAGGATGGAAAACTTTGGTTCCGCAAAAGAAAAAATGTTCCGCAAAAAATTTCGTGTGAAAAAAACTTTAGTTTCTTAAAAAAAAATTTTTAGCAGAAAAATTTTTGAGTTCAGGCCCCCCCCTAAAAAAAATTTCTATATACGCCCCTGAAATTACTATCCAATATGTAAAAGACCATACTAACATACTTAAAGCTCAAGTACTCTCTCGCCATATTAATAACAAAGTGTATAGATGTTTTATTAAATATAAAAAAAATGCAAATGGACCTAAAGGCGTATGAAGACATAGCTGTGAGTCTGCGAATGATCTTAGAACAATTGGATGTTGCTCTCATGTTGCTGCCATTGTTTATTATTTGTCATACGGAAGATATTTGACAAAAATTCGGATTGAGTAAATTATTTGATAAAGACAACGTTTCACCTGTGATTGAAGAAGACAGTGACGAAGACTGATTAAACGTGATTCTGCATTTTTTATTGTTGAAAGATTTATCTTTTTGATAATAGTTTTTATTTTTATTATTCATTAATCAAAAACTGTTTTGATCCTATAGCATTATAGTTAATGATTATAGACATTTAAAAATTTTAACTTGATTTAGGCAAAAAATTTTGATGTTATGAATATAAACTGGTTATTTTGAATAAAATGAAAATATATGTGTAAGCTTAAGCAATAAAAAACAAGATTAAAGCACAAAAAATATAAAGTCAATATTTGAGTAATAAATGGTTTTTATTTTTTTCTACTATGGCGTACCTTTTTTTTATGAATTTATGAACTTATGAACTTACAGGAAATTGAATGAGGATTTCAAAAAAAATTGTTTCATTTTTGTGCCAAAATTGTATCATGGTTAAAAATTAAAATTAAACAAAAAACGCCATTTTTTTCAAGGATGTCATGATCCGATATAGGTCTTGGTTTTTTCCCTAAAAGGTACCATCAGCCCCCAAAACATATCAAAAATTCAAATCAATCGATTCAGCCGTTCCTGAGAAAAAAATGTTTTTCTGATTTTAACATATTTTGGTTTTTCTCAAAAACCATTTGAGATAACGATCTGAAACTTTCAGCATCTTATTATTTTATTAGTACCTACAAATCCCCTGAGTATCATTGAAATATGTTCCAAGGGCATTTTCACCATTCTTATACCCCTAGGGCCTTTTGATTACAAATTTTTACTTCTATTTCCCAATTATCAGAACATCTTAAAATATTCATTCGTTTAATTGTTCCAATGAAACAGTCTTCTTCACCTTCAGCCTCCACTATTGCGTTATTTTTCTTATTTCGGCACATCTTAGAAAAATGTCCTCTTCTTTTACAGGAAAAACAGGGCGAATTAAACGCTGGGCATCGATTTGGAAAATGAAATTCCTTTCCACATCTTCCACAACCATTATTTCTTGGCTTTTCATTATTCTTTTCTTCTTTAGAATTATTTTTATTAAAATTATTTTTATTTTCGTTTGATCCATTCCTTTTTTCATTAAAAAATTCATTTTTCTTAAATTTTCTAGTTTGAACTTAATCAATTTGTTTCTGGGTTTCGTTATGCATTTCAGGATTTTGCTTTTTTATTTGTTCTGCTTGTTTCACTATGACAATGGCTTTCTCTAAAGTCAGATCATTCTGAAGTTGAAGCTTCTCAGAAATTTTCTCATCTTGAAGCCCAACAACAATTCGATCACGAATAAGATCTTCTTTTAGAGTTCTATACTCACAATGTTCAGAAAGAGCAAAGAGAGATGTGATAAATGCTTCCACAGACTCACCAACAGCCTGAGTTCCTTTATTAAATATCGCTCTTTCATAAATTATATTTCTTTTAACTATAAAATGATTTTGAAACGGTGTAATCACTTTTTCATATTTCCCTTTATCGGTAGCCTTTAAGTTCAAAGCTAAAAAGACATCATCCGCTTGATCTCCCATCCAATAGATCAATGCATTAATTTGTTCATTTTCAGTTTTTGTATCCAATCCTGAAACTATTCTAAAGCGCTCGAAACTTCGCCTCCATTTAGGCCAATCTTCAGACCTAAAATTAAAAGCTTCTGGCAACTGCCATGTATTACTTGCGATTTTCTAATTCCAATTTACTTCTGACACCATGTATAATTGGCTAGATTCGGAACACAAAATTAAACTATTTATTTGTATATTTTACATAAACAATATATATATATATATATATATATATCATAATAAGCCGTTGTCAATACAGTTCTATATTAATAGCTCTGAGGATGGCCCTAAACAGGACCGAAACGTCAGCAATGAGGGTTTAATAAAAGAAAACAAAAACTAGCTGCTCACTCTTTTTATTATCCTTCTACTACATAGTTTACTCTTATTTCATAAGGGTTGATTTTTAGAAATGACATTATCTCCTCTCCCTAAATAACTTTAGAAAGCCTATCATATTTAATTTAGAAAAGATTGAATTCAACTTTTAATTAAATAGAAAAAATCTTTAATACAAATAAATTATTCTGTAAATTAATAAGATTGTAAAGAAATATAATTATTTTATTTTTTTATATCATTGATATCGCTTCTCATGCACTGTATTTTTTTTTCTTTTTTATTTTAAGCCCTGTCGTATTATATTTGTATGCTTTTATATTACTTTGTATAAAGTGTTTTACTCTACTATTAATTAACTACTAATAAGATAACATGTACAACTTTTTTGTATGGTAAAAAAAAAAAAACAATTTGATGTAACAACCCCAAAGCCTTCCAAGATAGAAAAATAATAATAAATGCTATTTTTCTTTTTTAAGGTCTTACGTCAAGCTGACAGCATCGGAAGAAATCATTTAGTAATGGAAAAAGACAGGTAACAAATCTTTAAAATATATTATTAGTAGACTATTTAGTGATCTCAAGGTTTGTTTCATATTAAAGGGAGAATATTAATTGAAAAATCTATTTAAAGAATTAAAAATATTTATTCTAATTAATATTCTTCTATTAATAAAAAACTAACTTTGAGATTATTAATAATCTTTAATAAAATAGTATACTAATAATATATTTATTACTTTCAATAGTAACATGAAAAATATTTAAATTAGGTTTAATTATTATTCTCATATTAAGATAGTGTAATAATAGGATAATAGAATATTATATACTAGGGATAGGGAATAGAGAATAAATGAAATCTTTAATATAGTCTTTATTTATTAATATTCTAATAGAGTCTAGTATGAGGCGAGACGATGTGATCAGTCTGACTGTCCACCACCAACCCCGACCACCAACCCATGCGCGCAATGACTTATATAGCCTCCAGTCCCCACTCTCTGGCCCCTGGCGCATGCGCAGAGAGCTCAAGTCGACAAGAGGCGACGGCGGCGGCCGCCCGCTTGCCCCCTGCATGTATGCATGCATCCATGCAGCAAGGCAAAGAAGGCCGCCGGCTCTCTGCGCGCCAGGGGCGCTAAAGAGAATATATTTATTAAATATATTTGCATATTTAATAAATATATAAAGTCTTTAGCACTTATTCTGGTTTAAATTCCCTTGGATGAACCAAGGCAATGAGACTTGGATGTTCTTGGTCAGGCCGAGGCCCTAAGCTCCCCCACCACGACAAGGTGACATCCTCGGGGGAGAAATTATATAATAATAATGAAATACATAAAAAATGATTATCCATTCTCATGAATAATCATTTTTTTTTCCATATTATACTTACAAATTTGTATTAGTTTTTTTTTTTTTAGTGATTTTAATAATATTTTTCATTTTAATTTTTATTTTTCCGGTGTTATATCTAAAATATAAAAGATTAATGACTTGTGTAATTATTATTAATTCATGCATTTAATAAAATGAAAACACTTACATGGCATTTTTATTTTTCCTTCAGAAATTAGAGGCAGATTCTAATAGTCTTCTAATCTTCAAGCATCAAAATAATTAACTCTTTTTAAACAACTCCCTCAGGTGATTTCCTCGAATATATGATGAGATCTCCTGAAAAAACAATGAAGACAATTGTTATGATTAAGTCAGATAAATAATATTTTTATTTAATTGCTTTAGGGGGTGAATCTTTGAGGAAATTAACAACTAGAATTAAACAAAGACTATTTTTTTTTAATAAAATTAATAAATTATCTGAACAACTTTTTTTTATTTTCTTTTAATTCTAGTTGCAATCCCTTCGATCAACTAAAAATGTTTATTTTTTACTTATCTAGCTTAAATCACTTTGAAAAAGTAAAAATTTAATTTTCTCAAAACTTTTTAACAATATTATTAATGATATGAGTTAAGATCCTTTTTACCCCTAATGAAATTTAAAGTTTTATTAAACATCTTAAGAATAAATTATATGCAAAATAATATTTAATTTTTAATTAAAAATCATATTTTTCCTTTTTCAAACGACGAAAAAAAAAATTCTGATTAAATACAAATTTATAATTGAATTAATTTTCAAAATAAAAGAATTGGAGAGAAGTAAATAATTTAGATAAACTTTAGATACCTATAAATAAATAAAATGACTCCCCGAATGGCAGCTGCAAGCCGGAAGCGATGAATTCAGCTCGGAGAACAGCAAAAGGTAAATTGGATGGATGCACTTCTGAAAAACAAAAAAGGATTTATTTTATTTGTAAATTTGTAAATAAAATTTAAGACATTAATTATTTAATTGAATGTAACGCATACAAATGATTAAAATAAATTAAATAAATATTAGTAAAATAAAAAATTTGATTTGGGCCCAAGTGCTGGTGGGAAAACTCGTCCCTCTTTGCTTGACTTTACTTCCACCCTGACGAAATAACATCTTTCATATTCTATTCTATATTTTTAATTTAAAATCGAAATAGCATTATCAAAATTAAAAAGCTCTATTTAAATGTTAATCCTTTTACTTTTAAAGAATATTTATTATGATAATCAGGGTCGCAGACAGACTTGACGGGCCCCGGGGCTACTTAATAATACCCCCCCCCCCCCCGCCCCACCCTAAAAGTTTTTTCTAGTTTGTAAAAGGCTATTGTGACCTCCATGCCAACAGTTTTTGACACAATAGCTTTATAATGTTTATTTAAATAAAAAAAGTTAATTAAAAATTTGTCAAAATTCCCTAAGCATAGGATTACCAAAATTAATTGAGGCCAGACGGACAGACGACTTTCGGATGGTCTGGGGGATATGGAAAATTTTTTGAAAAATAGGCACGGAAATCTGCATTTTTAGCTATCCTGAGTAGGGATGAAACGATACCACTGAGGTATCGATACTTTTACTCGATAATGGTATCGGTCGCAAAGTATCGAGTACCTACTCGGTATCGATTGAAAAGTATCGATACTTACTCGTATCGGTCAATTTTTTTGTAAAATTAAAGACAAGCAAAAACAGCAGTAAGTAGGCCTTCTGATATTATCAAGATTCGCAGGAACTTTGTAGCCAGGAGATTAAATAAAAATATTTTATTTAATTGCTATTTGCTGACGTTTCGGTCGCCAATCTCGACCTTCATCATCGGAGACCTCTGAGTAGCAAGTGTATGATAATATTTTTGTACATATCAAAGTAAAAAGAAATTGAATATTTTTAATTGCAATGAATATTAAAATACCTAAGATCGTGTATAATTGACAATATTCGCCCTGATGAAGGTCGTGATTGGAGACCGAAACGTCAGCAAATAGCAATTAAATAAAAAATTTTTTATTTAATCTCCGGACTGCAAAGTCCCTGGGAATCTTGATTAAATCTCCACAGGCTTAAAAACATCAAGTTCTTGAAAAGAAAACAAAAAAAAAAAAAAATCAATTAAGAAAAAAATTCCGTTTTAGAGGTACTACCCAAAAATAATTATTTTTCAAGGTGTTTCCCTGTAAAACACTCCTATAATAAAAATTAAAATACAGCGGTATAAACCAGTCCATTTATTTCTATTGTGAATAAGAACAAATGGACGTAAATGTTCTTCCGACCTAATAATCATTGAGTAAGTGGACCGAGTATCGATACAAGTATTTTTGACCGATACTTACTTGGTACTCGATTCCAAAAGTACTTGGTATCGAAAGAAAAGTATCGAGTAAGTACTTGTATTTACTCGTATCGTTTCATCCCTAATCCTGAGACGTGAAATATATTATCAGACTTGACTTAGCTTGATTTTCAAGTATTTTAGATTAAAAAATAAGTATTTTGGGGCATCTAAGATGCGAGTTTGTATAAAATTCTCTCCTCGCTTTGAGGGTTGCAAAATTATCAATTAAAGATTTCAAGTCAGCTTTCCTCGTTAATTCTATTTCCACAGCTGGACCACCAAAACTTGTTACTCTGTTCGGACACATAGTAGATTAAAAAAATGATTATTTTTAATTATTTTTATTATTTTTAGATTTAGAGCTTAAAGGGCCCGGGCCCGAATTTGCTCTTGTTCTTTACTTTATATTTTTTTATAATAAAAATATAAAATTATATACTATATTGTATTAATATAGATATAATTTATATTATTATATAAAAAATTCAAGTATTTATGCATATTTTATACTCACAAAGATTTTTGTAGTCTTCCTTTCCCTCTCGTCAACGTAAGACGAAGGCCAGGCCACCAAAGCATTCTTGTGAGACGTTGGTCCATTCGAATTGCGAATATCTGCAAACAAAAAATGCATTATTCTAATTATGTAGCCTAAATAAAAGTGATTTTAATTTTTAATTTGCCTAAGCCATTTATAAAAAAAAATAAATTCCTGATTCCCAAATTCTAAACTCTCTATTAATTAAAAAATACAATCAAAAGAAAGGATGAAATGAGAGAAGAGATAATCAATTATTTCATCTCAATTCATAATAATCAAATGAGATAACACATGCGGGGGGGGAGGGGGGGATTTTGTTTAAGAGGAACTGAATAGAAGTTTTATATTTTTTTTTATTTGACCCAAAGAGTATTCCCATCCCATAAGGAATCCAATCTCTCCTTACTGTGAAATTGTTCTAGCTAACTTTCTAAGTAAAAAGAAATAAAATTGGAATTCAAATTTTGTCATTTCTTGACTCATGCATCATCTTGCTTTAAAGACCTGACAATTACTAACTATTAATATTATTGAAAAATAGAAGGGTTAAAATAAAAACTCACCAAATGGATAAGTGAGATGACGATGAGTTAACTTGGATCAACGACATGAAGAACCTTCGAAGGAATTCTGAAATAAAATAAAAAAATATATAATCTCTATATTATTATCGAATAAGAAAATTTAAATTATTTATATATAATGCATAGAAATAAAAATTATAATCATTTTAACTTGTTAATGTCGATTATATACCGACCAAAGCACCCGCATGCGTTTTCCATGTGATTATTTCATTGTTTTTAAAAAAAGTATGTTAAGCTTTTAATGGAATCTTTTGTAGTCAAACGTAGAAAAGAAATCCAATAAAGATTTTCATCTTCTTTTATAAAAAATCTGGTGTGACTGGTCGCACAGCACACAATCTTTGGCCGATTTTGTTTAAAAGCTTATTTTCACGCCCTAGGGGGTGTCTAACTTAAATATAAAATTTCAAACTCCTAGCTCAATTCCTTCAAGCTTTAAATTGAAGACACACACACAGACTGACAGACTATGTCGCGAAAACCACTTTTTTGGAATCAGGGGACCTCAGAACGGGAATATCCATCAAAATCTCGACATCAAATTTTTGACATGCTAAATTTTCAGGAGAGCCGATTTAGTAAAAAAGTTCAAGAAAATTGATTTTTTTTATTATTGATTCCGATTTTCTACTTCTTCATCTTATACTCGTATGATGAAATATTCGATTCATCAGAATCGATGTATTCTATATAAAAAAAAGTGAAAAAACAAGACAAAGGTGGCTTATTATGGTGTACCTTGTTTCATTATATTTCATCTCGCTGCGTTTTCTTTGAAACATTCCGGCCTAAAACAGCTCAAGATTTTTCTCTCTCTGAAAATTTCTTGATAGTGGTATATATATATATATATATATGATGATGAGATAGTGTTCTCTCCAAGCTCCAACATATCAGTTGATAGGAATGTCTTTTGATCTGAATCTTATCTAAAATAAAAAATTAATTAATTAAATAATTTAATAAAAAATTTTCACTTAAATAATTATAGAAAGATTTAAATTATCTGGTATATTTTAATTTAATTTCCACCTTTCTCTCAATAATTATATTAGAATTATATATATTTATATAAAATATTAATAATTAGTACACAGTACTATAGGAAATTTAAGAAAATTTGCAAATTAATAGATTAAAGAAATTAAAAATTTTATTTTTCCTAAAATTAGGTAAAGTTATTTTACATTTCAAAAGTCAAGAAATAAAAAAAATTGTCTTTTAGATAAAGAAATAAATAAAAATAGAACTCAAATTTTATTATTCCTTGACTAATGGGCCACCTTGCTATAAAGGCATAACACAGGGCAACAAAAAGGAACTTTTTTTTTTGTTGACTGAGAATTTGAAGCTATAAAATTAGAGCCGCTTTAGAGCACATTTTCTATTAAAATTTTATTTTCTCTTTAGCTCTAAAATCTGACGTGATGGGGCAAAACTGATGGCATTTTTGGAATCAGCGCTACCCAAATACCCAGAAATACCTTCAAATTCTCAGTCAACAAAATCCCTTTTGCCCAGTGTAACAGTTACTAGTTAATAATATGATTGGAAAATTAGAGTGATGAAAATAAATTAACTCCCCAAATGGCAAAGTGAGATGACTTTGAGTTAACTTGCTTGGATCAACGACAAGTAGAATCTTGGAAGGAATTCTGATATAGAAATAAAAAAATGAATCATATTTTTTGTTGCTCTCAAATGACAATTCAAATTTAAAGATTCCCATAAAACCAAAGTTACCCTAAAAAAATAAATAATTTCAGTTTGATTTTTGATAGTTTAAGAACTGTCAATCAAAACCCCTTCAACTTTAAATTCTTTATTTGAATTGATTAAGAAATGTTTTTCTTAAAAGATTATTCCCTGACGCCCAGTGTTAATTTAAAATTGACTAAAAATTTCTCTCGTTTTCTATATATTTGTTAATTAAGTCTTACCTTTTTTATTTAATCGCTTGCATTTTCTTTCAAACATTCTGGCTTAAACTGCGTAATTATTTTCCCTCCATTTTTTTTTATATATTATCAGTAATTTCATTTCTAATAAGATGAATAAAACAAATAAAATTCTATGAATATATATATATATATATGATGCTGGATATTGTATTCCTTCTGAGTTCCAAAAACATGCTTTGAAGAGAAGTCCTTTGGTCCAAATCACATCTAAAATGAAAAATAAATAAGCTTAATTCATTTAATAAAGTTTTACTTAAATAATTACAAAAAGATTTAAGATGAAGATGACTAAAGATACATTTTAAAACATAGAAGGTAGGTAAAGATTCTGCTTGCATCTAACTTTAAAAATTATTTATATAAATACTTCCAAACATGTGATTTAAAGAATTTTAAAAAATCCAGTAAATAATAAATAATTTTAAAAACTAGTAATAAATGGAAAATATTTTAAAACAAAACACATAATTATTTAAACTAATTAAAAATAAAGGAAAAAAGAAAAAAAATCATTTGTCAAAGTGAAGGAAATAGTGAATGATTTAATAAAACGAATAATCTATTTAGTTTATATAATGCAGATTAAATTAAAAATAAATATTAAATAATTAAAAGAATAAAAGAAATGAAATATTGAATAAAAATGAAAATAAAATTTGACAGACAGACAAAGAAAGGTTATCATATTTAATCAGAGTTTAGAATATTTTTAATTATTTAATTTATTGAAAATAATAATCCTGAACCAATTAAATAAATATTTAAATGCATTACTGACCTTAATAAATAGAAATAATCAAGATGAAATATAAATAATTTGATCTGATGACATGTGAGTAAAATTTTAGCCTGTTGGTTTCGTTGGCAGTCATGGAAGAGATAAAGAGACGCGGCATTCGCTTGCCTTTCCAATGGAGTCAAAGTCAAAGCAATCGAGCTTCTCGATTTTATTACTTCTTTTGAAAAAAATTATTATAATTTATATAAAAATAATTAAATATAATTTATTCTATTCAAAAAATTAAATTAAATCAATATATAAAATTTATTTGAAAACAATTTGTGAAATGTCAGATTCTCTCTCATAGGTGCCAAATTTGAAATTTTCTTTTAATACTCTTAACTTCTATTCACAAATATTCAAATAATAATTGAATTTTTTCAATTACACTTTTTTAAATTTAATTTCTAAAATTGAACATAATTGAGATTGGATAAAAAATAGGCAAACAATTTTTTACGTTTTAAAAAGTGATAGTTAAAAACAAAATGAATTACTAATATTAATTTTTATCGACCCACGCGATAAATTTTCCAATATATATATATAAAGATAACTAAATATCGTTTTTTTTTTCCTGTATGCGAATTAATTTTTGCGAAGTGACGGGAAATTTGTTGTTCTGCTACTTATTTCTATTTTTTATAGTTAAATTCTATATCAGTTTTTTTTTTCAATGCAGTATCATGTTTTTCTAAAGGTAAACAAAGGACTTATCAGTTTTTCATTAAGCTACCTAAACATTTAAAACATTTTTTATTTAAATAATAGATAATGTATCTAAATACAACAAAGTGAAATTTCATCACGGTTAAAGAGTTATTGGAGAAATTGAAAAATCAATGAGAAAATCTATATTTCTCCAAAACCTGGGGTTCAGAGACGTCATTTTGGGATGGGGAGGTCAGCCCCCCCCCAAAAAGGTTTGCCCCCTCCCCAAGAAAAAGTTGAAATGACGTCACTGGTGGGGTTCAGAGTTCTAAGCGCCTAGCCAAAATAACTAAAAATATTGATATTGGCAGGTAAAAATAAATATTCGTTATTGTTCAAAATTATTTATAAAACAAGATGTAATTTACAAAAATGATTTCCTGGAAATAATTATATTTATTTTTAGGTAGTATTTATATATTTATCTGATATAATAATTCTATTTTATAATGGCTGGAAGAAAATATTCATTGAAATTTTAGTTAGAACTGCAATATATAAATCGCAAAAAACAGATGATGTTATAATACTCTATAGTAATTATATACTTAGGATTTTATAACATTTGAAACTACTTACCTATAAAAAACAGAGGGTCAAATATTTTTACATTTTAAAGTTTCAATTCATTTATTGTTAATATATATTTAATAGAAAAACCATAAAATTCACAACTTTAAATATAAAAGTCTTAAAATTAAAAAAAACTTGTTGTTAAAAAAAAATAATCGTTGATTTACATGATAGGAATTCCATAAGTATATAATTACTTCACTTTAAGTAACATTCTTTCATTATATATATATATATTTGTATATATATATATATATTATTTACACAGGCTTTGGCACTTGGACAATTTGTGCTTAATTTAATCAGAGTAAAATTAAATCAACTTTGTACAAACTAAATATTTCTAAATCAAATAAAATGTAATCTAATAATGAAAAATCCTAACAATAGATAAGTACATAGTGATTTTCTACAAATATATTTTAGTATTTTACATGTCATATAAGTTCATTTACACAAAAATACCTGCACAATAATTAGTTTACTCATATCACAGAGTCCTGGATTTTTTAAATAAAAAAATTTTTACTCGATTCGCAGAACCCATCCTTTTTAAGTGCACTTTTTATTTTCAACTTTCTTATTAATCAAACGAAAAATTAATCCAAGTTTTTTTTTTTTTAATATTATATATCTTTTTACAGCATGAAAAATCTAAGCGATTAAATTAACATTTAAACACGCACACGCAGTCCCATTTACATAAGTATTTACAATATTTTACAAGAATTTTTTTTTTAAAGTTGTCTTTTCATTTTTTTTTTTTTTTAATATCTAAAAATAAAATATACCTGGATATTATATCCAATTTCACTAACATAATAACAATAAGTGAGTTTAGCTTTTATAAGATATATAAAGGCACAAGCATTGTACTAATCTTAGTGACCAATTGCTCGAAAAGAAATGTTAGTTATAAGATCAGTCTTGGAAAAAAAATTGAAAAATGCAGCCATTTTATTAATTAAAAATGTTATTTTAGTATAAATATTGATATATAGAAAATATATATCTATATATTTATATATAGGAATAAATAAAAATATATATATATATATATATATATATATAAATATATATGTATGTTTTTAATAAAATGAATAACAAAATTAGGATAGTGAATAAATACTTAACTATGTCGTGTTATGGGGGGAGACGTAATTAAAATAAACACTCAAATAAAATATATTAATTTCATCACATCACAAAGAATAATAATAAAAAAAATTCACTGAAAAAAAAAAAAAATAATACACAAAAAAAAAAGTTAAAAAAAAGAAAGAAAACTTTTCCTCGCTTGCTTCCTTTTTTTTAAAATATTCGTATTTATATTTTTATACTAAATAAAGATGAGCAAGGGGGCTGCTTGCTGTTGAGAGAGAAAGGTCACTAATTTTTTAGTTCTATCGTGTTTTATCAGTTTGAAATGAATCGCAACGTCTATAATAAAGAATATAAGGAACTCTGGGCATCTTAGGGTGTAGCACCTGACTTTCTGGAATAGTACGAACTAGATTATCATCATATCGAACCCAACAGTTATATCCCATGTGGTATGCATCGGTGACATAATGACCTTTTGTTGTCTCTTTGCCGTCGTGATATACAACTGAAAAAATAACAAGAGATTGGATTAATATTAAGATTTTCATTTTTAATTATAAGCACTGTCGTCAAAAAATAAATACTTCTGCGTATTATCCGTTTATTTATAAATATTTCGATCCCAGTGATATGGAATCATCCTCAGTTCAATTAACGGATGTTTTGCAAATCGTTACCTTCTCCCATACAATATGACAAAATAGCTGAGTATTCCATGAATGCAATTTTTGCTGAGAATCAGAGTGGCGATTTCGCCACGAAATTGGACAATTGGAGAAAAGGCGATTATAAACATATATATTTAAATAGCCGGGCAACAAATGAATAGGCCAGAATCACTAGCAAAGAATGAAAATATATTTTCGCCACTTTGGCACTCAAAAGAGAAGATCTTTTAACAATGTTTCGTAGGCTTAACTCAAAAATTGAATTTTCGGACTTTCGCCTCTATGATTCTTAGTGGATATATATATATATATAAATTGGTTAATAAAAATCTGAAATACTACTATCAGTAAAGTGTACTTCAAACAATTTTCACGAAAAATTTAACTGATATAACTTTTAAAAGAGCGATTTTTGAATTTTTAACAATTTTGGTGGAGCGAATTTTGACAAAATAAAAAAAAACTCAAAAAGTACATTAGTAAAGTACTAGAACTTTTTGGCCGATTTTGTTCAAAAGCTTATTTAAAGTGTCCGGAAGGGTAACTAACTTGAATATAAAATTTCAATCAGGTAGGTCAATTTAAAAATCGTTACACACAGACAGACCAATTTGAGGGACCCACTTTTTTGAAATCAGGGGTCCTCAAAACATGTATATCCATCAAAACCTCGATATCGAATTTTTGACATGATCGTAATACTTTCTCTATATATTTCATATATTAGGTAAGAGAAAGTAGAAATATTTTATTTCAAATTCAAACATTCCTTTGTTCATCTTATACAACTTTTTCTGTGAAATAATAATGTGAAATTTCTAATAATTAAAAATTGAATTGCAACAGGACAAAATTGCTCTCAAAATACTTGAGCAACTGAGTTAGAAATTTTTTTTTTTCATATCCTGCCAGTTCTGCGTGACAACTCAAGTGCGTCAAACTTAACATCTTATCATGAGTGCAGCGGAATTTATTTTCAAAGAAAGAGGGAAGAATGTTATTCTTTACCGCAGTGTGGGTTCGGCGGAATGGTTTTTTTTTTGAGACCGGAAGAAATAGAACAGGCCGGCCAGTCGGGGTCTGACGCCTGTTGAAAATATAGAAGGAAGGGACAGACATGTAAAGAATAGGACTGGCAGTCCCAGCTCGGGTAGCTCGTGGTCGCCATCCACGTACCCACAAGATGTGGGTCCCTGAGCATGAAGAGGGAAGAATCTTATATTTTTTAAAGTGTTTATTTTATTTAATCTCTAAATTAAATAAATAAATAAAAAATCATATATATATATAATATTTAAGATTAGTATTATACCGGTATATAATCACGTTCAGATCCGTGAAGAGAATTCATACAATTTAATATTTATTAATTTAAATATCCGGCACACTGAGTACAAATCGGTGGATCCGGGGTTCAACTCCCGGCGGCACACTCTGACTTTTGTCGGGTATTTAACGTTGGGGGGAAAAGTTATATTGAGGACGGTGGGGTAAAAGACCCATCGTCGGTAATGTTTATCGGGAGTGGGAGTTGAATCTAATATTTATGTTCGGTTATTATCATCTATAGATTCACTGGAATCATAAGATTCCGTTCAAAATCTTCCAAAAGACAGTATCTCCTCATTACTCAAATTATTTCGACTTGACATCATGTGAATATGTTATCCAATGAAATAATCACTTGGCCTAACCAACACACACCGATGAATGAATTATTCTAAGATGTAGCTTATTCAAGCTTGGTATGAGCTGATTGAAAAATAAATAAATAAAAGAATATACAAAGAAATAAAATGTAATAATATGTAATAAAATATACATTTTAAATAATTAAAATAAGTAAAATATAAGATGGGGTATAATTTAACCCCAGCGTCTTTTTCGGTAATATTGTTTATTTTCGCAAATGGAAAGAAAAATAAAATCAAACAATACATTAATTTATAGTAGTCTTTAAAATAGGAAAAGTCATAAAATTTCAGATACCCTAATATAATAGTTAAAATTTTAAGCGTGTTTGTAAAGTGGATTGGGGTCGATATGACCCCACCGCCAAGTGTTAAATTAATAAATATTAAATTTCTTTTATTTCTGGAAAATTTTTTCTAAGGTTAGATTTGGATTTAATTCGCTGAGACTCCGCACTATTTATTTGAATTAATTGGTGGCTAATTCTATCGAAATTTTAGTGACTGGAGGCGAAACTCTAGCCCTAGCATAATTTCAACCTCTCCTTATTTTTTGCCTACTTATTTGGATTAAATGATTCTAAGTTTATATTAAATATTCATTTTAAATAATTGTTTTTTCCATCACTAAGAACCAAATTAAAATAAATAATATTCGGTCCTACTCAAGAGGAAAAAGGCAAAAGTGACTCGGGATGAAGTAGATGCCAAAACGGCATCGCCATTCAACTCGAAAATCACAACCTTACTCTGCCATAGATGTAACGCAAATTAGGCATTTTTATTCGCTTAACCTGCTGACTTCTCTATGGCATGACATACCCTGGGGGTGGAGATCGGCAGAAACGCCTAAGTGGATGAGTAGAAAAGTATGTGTGGGTGAGTGTTAGTGTGTGGCAGGAATGAAAGCAATTTGATAAATTGGATCGGATTTTTCCACTTGTCGATAGCTTTCGGATCCTTTTTTTAGTGAATTTTGCCCCTACCTAGGATACATAAAAAGTATGATTAACAAATATCTAGAATATATATATAAATAGTGTAAAAGAAGTTATCTTGAGTTTTTGAGATTACTTGTCATAGGAAGCGGTTTGAAGGCTTATAATCCAAATAAAGAAAAAACTAAAAGTATTTTCTTTCAATTATAAGCCTTCAAACCGTAATCTCAAAAACTCAAAATAACTTGTTATAATTTTTCTTGTCGTGTTTCGAATCATCACTATAGTGAAAAATCTTTACTGGTAATACGAAAAAATTGTTAAACATGAAATAATTACTTTGGTCCTATCAAAATTCTAGAAAATATATATATTTCGTGATTGCAATAATTTTCAATTTAAATCTCTAAATCCGATCCAAGATTTCTGATTTAGACCCACCAGATAAGAAGGATCTAAATCCTGCAAAACGAATTAGTTCTAGATTTATAATTCTTAAAAGAAGATTATTTTATTATTATTAAAGGGAACAGTTTCTTAAAGAGATCAGATGAATTTCAATAACAGGGAAAAATTTCTTCTGGACATCGAATTTTTGACATGAATCTAATACTTTCAACAAACAATGGACAGAAATAATTTATTTATTCGGAGATACGAGATATTTTGTGAAAATTGGAAAAAATAAATTGAACTCGGTTAGAAAAAGCATCAGAATAGCTAAACACAAAGATAGGGAAAATACTTGTTTGATTTGTTTAACACGAAAAAATATTTTTTTGCCGTTAGTTTAGTGTTAAACATTTTTCACTGTAAATGAAATAGAAAATGACCCCGGTACACAACATGATGAAATATTAATGAGCTTAAATATGTGCAACATAATAAATGAGCCATTTAAAAAAAGATAGTTGTATAAAATGAATTAAAAAGAATATTTGACATTTTCTATCATCATATATATATTTTATAATTTCTGTTTTTTCCATCACTAAGAACCAAATTAAAATAAATAATATTAGGTCCTACTCAAGAGGAAAAAGGCAAAAGTGACTCGGGATGAAGGAATGCCAAAACGGCATCGCCATTCAACTCGAAAATCACAGCCTTACTCTGCCATAGATGTAACGCAAATAAAGCTTTTAACGAGCTTAACCTGCTGACTTCTCTATGGCATATCTTATCAATACCAAAAAAAATATATATATAAGAAGAAATTACCTGCAAAGAGCCGATATTGCCTCTGTTTCTTAGTATGTTTTGAATTTCTTGATAATAATTCTGTAAAAAAAAATATATATATATATTTATTATAATTGTTGATTAAATACTGAGCTTATTAAAATTGGAATCGGACGAATTAATCCAGCTTTTTAATTAATTTGCACTTTGTTCAACACAATGTTTCGGTCACCATAACAGAGGTCATTAATTTTGGGAAGACATCAGCCAACATTCGGAGCCCCATCCTCCAGTGAATTCTCTAGACTAGTTTAAATTTTAATAATGTAATGTTTTTTTTTTTTTTTTTGACTAAAGCTAAAGATTAAACTAGTTGTTTCTTGATGGCTGGATATTATGATATGAGGATGCGTTACAAGGGCAGCCAAGGCGAAAAATAAAACAAAAATCTATTTTTTGTCGACGTTTCAGTGCCGATCGCACTCTTCATCAGGACAAAAATGATGTCAATTCGTCAGGTCGTTTGACATGGCAGTGTAGCAACGTTTTAACCAATTTACATTTACTTGAAGACTCTAGTATTTCGAGGTCGAAATACTAGAGTCTAGTCATTCGAGGTCGAAATCAGAGCTAAATGTAAATTGGTTAAAACGTTGCTACACTGCCATGTCAAACGACCTGACGAATTGACATCATTTTTGTCCTGATGAAGAGTGCGATCGGCACTCGAAACGTCGACAAAAAATAGATTTTGTTTTATTTTTCGCCTTGGCTGCCCTAAAGATTAAATTTTCAATACGAATAAAAAAAAGATGAATTTTTAATACCAATAATAATAATTTTTGAATTCTACAAGGAGATTAAAAATGGTGAATGTTATCAACTTCTTCCCGGCAAACACATATTTGGAACCTGTTATGCATGGTGTGTCAAAGACAAAACATCGAGTTTTGAGAAAATCAACAATAAAGTTTTTTGATTACATATTTCATAAAAAATACTATTAATTAAAGCATTTGAAACAATATTCCGCGCTTAACTCAATTTTGAATTTTTTGGTCTTTGACACACCATTGCATAACAGGGTCCATTTGTCGTTATTGTATCATTCTTATTATTATACATGCCAACTAAATAAAAATTTTCCCAACCCAAATCGTCTACGAAAAGGAGATATAGAAAGAATTTATCTTGGCTTCCTGCAATCTTAATACCTTTTTTTTAAATAAGGGTAATAGGTCACAAAAAGAACCGATATTCACACTGATCACGCTAAATATTAGCAGCCAAAGACTCAAGAGCCTAAATATTATTATCAATGGTATTGAAAATTTAATCAAAATCAAGAATTTCACAATATCAAAGGTATTAAGATGAGGAGGAGGCGTCCAAATAGACAAGTGTTCCAAGTGGGGAGGAGGATGGGGGGATAACCATTCTCGTCTGGGTTATTTAAAAATACTGTATAATATTTAATTGAATCTGCTTTTTTTAAACAAACTTACTTGAATCTAGTTTCAGTTCAATTGGAAATTCCACGGTCTTGAAAATCTTCGAACAGCTGTCCATTTTATAATCAAACCATTTAAGATGTAAAAGAAGAATATAGGGGAGTTCTTCGAGGCTTACTTGCTTCCAAGCTTCAACTACTTTATTAGTCTTAGAACAAGTCATGCCTTCAAGTTGATCTCGACCCACAAGAAATTCTAAAGCTTCCTTTACTGAATGTGCTTTCTGGAAAAATAAAAATTGTTACGTTAGAGATTTTTGGTAATTTATTTAAACGAAGAAAAATAATTGGGCTAATATAAAGAATATCTTAGTGTCCCGTTTTCTATGATAAATGACTATTTCGGATTCCTTTCTTTTACTTTTCTCTCTATTAACTTAAAAAAGAGCGCGGAAAGTCAATTTGGACAGAAAAATTTCAAAAAATTTTGAAGAAATAACCTAATTAAGCTATAAAAAAGGTATTTTAACTTGTTTTTTTCTTGATCCATTGGAGTTATCAGCTAAATAAATAGCAATTGAGCTATTTTTACTTGAATATTAAATAAAATATAGTTGAAAAATTCTTAAAAAAATGTTTATTTATTTATTTGCTATCAACGGTATTGAAGCTAACCTGTTGTTATTAAACTTAAATCGCTTCCCAATTGAATATTCTTTATAAGGTCTTTTTCCATAATTATAATACAATTTCAGCATTCAGGGATCCGGAGGCGGCTCGAGACCTTCGGTTAATTAAGTTCGGGTCTGATTTAGATCAAAAAATGTTCAACAAGTAGAGGAAAGGAACACTACTATTAAAATTAGCTCATATTGATTTATTTCAGAATGGTTTTCGTGCATTTTTTTTTTATATTTGTTGATTTCTTTGCCTTTTTTTTACTAACATAAAGTGAGCTTCAACATTCTTGAGAAAATAAATTAACATTTCTTAAGAATTTTTCTATATATTTTATTTAATATTCTAGTAATCACAACCAAATAGGTCAATAATTGCTGTTTATTTAGCTGATAAATACAATGGATCAAGAAAAAAACTCGAAAAAGTAATAGAAGACGTACAACCAGAGGTTTACTTTGCTTAAAAAACTTTTTGCAGATTGAGATACAAGGTAAAGAAATAAAATTAAATTTTATTTGTCAGGATTTATTGCTGACGACCAACTGCACAGTACATTGGTTTCGGTTACATTGAACCATCTTCAGGTCTGTAAAATTAGATAATTATTACAATGTAAGCAAGACACTGCATCTCAATCTGCATTTAAGCAAAGTAAACCTCTGGTTGTACGCCTTCTATAATATATTCTTGCGCTGTTTCGTCGAAAAAGTAAGTTAAAACACCTTTTTTTATTTAAAGGTTAAATTCATCTTCATATTTCTTTCAAATTTTCGTAATTTTTAGAGATATTTGGTCCAAATTGGCTTTCTGCGCTCTTTTTTAAGTTAATAAAGAGAAAAGTAAAAGAAAGGAATCCGAAAAAATCTTTTATCATAGAAAACGAGACACTAAAATATTCTTTATTCGCGCCATTAATAGAATTAAAAAAAAGAAAGTCAAGTGTTCTCACCTCAATGTCAAGTTGAAGAGTAAAGAAGGGTTGGACATTGGCAGTTGCTTGGTCTCCTGAGCGATGGATCCTAGAACGTAATTGTCCTCGAAATATTTTTGAAACGGGAGTGATTCCTAATTCGGCTCGACGAATGATGAAACTTCTATTCTTAACACCTATTTCTTCCCATTGTGAGCCTTCTTCCAAATTAGAATCCGAAGCACGGGAGCCATTTGTTTTATTATTCATATCGCCCCAGGCCTCTGAATCATCATCATTAATCGAAAGATACTCAATCCCGTTGGTACCAACGCCATTGGTGAGTGGTGATGTTTTAGGATTTTTGACTGTAGAATCTTCGACCATCTTTATAATCTAAAAATAAATAAAAAAATTATTATTTTTTTTTTTAAATTTAAGTATCGGCTTTTAGATATTTATAGAACTGTTTTCTTGCAACCCGGCATAAATTAAGTAAATTTTGTTTGTTTTATTTGCCAGCTTTCTTAATTCTTTATTAGAGAAAAATAATAAAACAGTAGAAGTTTGACCGGGACAGTCGTGAGGCCGGTAGCTCTGTTTTCGACTGAGACTTGGGCCTTCACGAAGAGAAGTAAATGATGAAAGTGGCTCTAAGAAAACAAACGATATTATTTGAAATTCAAACTTTTATATTACCTCTAACATTTCATCATTGAGTGCGTTTAGCAAACAACTAAGGAACTCTTCGGCGTCTTCTTGACGACCTTCCACTTTAAAAGTATCACTTCGAATATTGTTGAGCATTTTATAAATATAAGTTGGTTCAAATGCCTGGCCAGTCGATAACTCAGGGAGATCGTTTCCAGTTCCAGATGGAGTAGGGGAGGCTGTTCCAGCTCCACGATTATGCCGGGATACACGATTTCCTCTTGCCATTGGAGAAAACTCGCCAACTAGTTGAACCCTAGAATAAGAAAAAAAAAATGTTGGTATTTAGCAAAAAAAATGTGCCCATGGATAGTTTTTGAAACAATCAAAGAAGAAAGTTTCCTCTCCCTAAAACAAGTGTCAATCGCTGCAGTTAAGCGACTCCAAGCGCGACGCAATTTCGGGTTTGGTGACCTAGAGCAATCAGCGTGTGGAACGTCCCCAGATACATTAAATAAATTTAACCCCTAAATGGCCTCTGTAGCCGAAAAAGGTAAAAAAAAAAAATCAAGTGTCAATATAAACAAATAAAAATTTGTCTTTTTCATTATTATCATAATTTTTTTAGTATATCTGAAATCATTTTAATCTAGAAATAATTTAAATAAATTTTAAGGCTGAGGTCGACAAGGGAATCGCTAATTCCTTGATAATGAAGGAAAATCTTTGTCTCTATTCCAAGGGGATATGGATTGAAATTCAACAGCTTTAAAGATCTATCAGGCCATGATGATTGTTTTCCAACTATTATTTATCAAATTTTAATATTTGTATTGCAGTTCATTTTCTACAAATTAGTGGTTGTTCATTATTAACATAATTTCAATAACATTCAGACTCAGACCTGCATAATATGAAATTGAAAAATTTTAAAATACAAGTAAGTCTATATTCATAATCACATAAAAGATATTATCTTAATATATGTAAGGCATGGAGAAATAATTTTTTAAATATATAAGTAGGGGAGGAGGAGTGATGAAAATTTTTATTATTTCAAAAAAAAAATAGATATTAGATTAATGGAAAATGAGATTTTTTTAAACCGAAAATCATGACTCTTAAATATAGGCGAATTTCCGGTGAACTCGCGTGGAATGAGATTTACTCGATGAAACGTCGGCTTTTCCTTTTTATTCTCTTAAATAGAGTCGAAACTAGGCAGGGGCAACAGGGCGCGTCCCCAAAGGCCAGACGGCAAGGGGGCCCGGGAAAAGTCAAAAAAAATTCGCATTAATGTATTAAATTATTTAAAACGGTTAGGCAAAATTTAAGAGCAAAGGAAGTAAAAAATATAGGTAAGGGAAAGTAAAAATAGATATTTAATTCTATTTTAAAAAAATACGTAGTTGTGTAGATGGTAGAAATCAGTGGGTACACTGAGGGGCAATATTAAGTCCCACCCATGCGTTTTCTACTTGTGATTATTTCATTGTTTTTAAAAAAATATTATAAATTTTTTAATGGAATTTTTCATGCTTCAAACCTAGAAAATTTCCAATGAAGATTTTCATTTTCTTTTTTAAAAACAATGAAATAATCACAAGTAGAAAACGCTGAGATGGAACATAATATTGTCCCTCACTGTACATACATTTCTAAAAAATGTTTAGGCTGAATGCACATCAATTGAGCAAAAACGTTTTCGCACAAAACGTTTTTGACTCATCTTGCCTAGAACTGTTTTTTCAATGCTTTTCTATGGGTCAACGCACACCGCCTTCCAGTAAACAACCCACCTCCTGACCCCCCTATCTCTTGATGGCTCTAAAGAGAACCGAAACGTCGACAACCAACGCGACTTATTCATCTTCGCATATATATATTTTTAACATAATCATTTGCAATGTTAAGGGAAACTAAAAATAATCAGAGCGATGATTATAAAAGGCCAAAGGTCATTACCTTGTAGCAAATAAAGAAATATTAATGTTTTTTCCTAATTAACATTATTTAAATCTCAACTTAAAATTAATTCCAATGAATTATTAAAATAAAATTAGACGATTTAAATCAAAATGTTAAGTAGATTACAATAAGATTGAAAAAACTAACTAAATTACAATAACAAATTACAATTTATATTGGATTAAATAAAAATAGCGTAAAAGTTAAAAGTTATTTGACTTACATGCTATCGAGAATTGGTGTGGTAGAGGCGGTTTGAGATCCTTTACGTTCAGGCATTGGTAAACTTTTCAATAAATTATAAAACGGTGGACAAGCTAGTAAAGCCTGCAGTGTTGAATTTATATAACACCAATTGCTTCGATTGGTGAGCCCACGGGGTTGCAATGGCACAGCGCGATGATCCAGTTCATAATTAAGTAAAAACTCTGAAAAACACACAAAAATTAGATGGAGAAAAAATTTGCAATTTTTATGAATTCTATTTGAAGTAAAAACATCTATAATTTTTTTTTAATAATTAAAAAAATAGTTGATTCTCAGAATTGAAAACAAAACGATAATATGTATAAATATTAGAATTGGTTTTTAATTCTGTGGCATTAGTCATTAATGAAAGACAATTTTGAAAAATTAAAAAAAAAGAATAAGACTTTAATATTTGAAGAAGTGGCTGTAAGATAAGGATATTCTACTGAAAGGCAGGTGCAGCCAAAATATTTAAAGCCTCAAGATGTTCTTACAAATTACCGAGACGTTGCGGGTTAAATTTATTGTCCCATCATCAGTCGTTGATTCTTAAATAGCCCAGAATTAGTTAAAGTTAGACGGGGTCGTTACATTTAATTTTTCGTGTGAAATGTATCCCCCCCCCCCTCGTCCCTTCTAACTTTGACTAACTCTAGGCTATTTGAGATTCAACGGCTGATGATGGGTCTCTCTTTGACCCGAAACTTCTCGGTGTTCTGTAAGCATCCAGCGGTTTTCAATTTTTTGGCTGCACCTGCCTTCCAGTAGAAGAATAAGACTTAAATTTAATCTAGAAACAGTAAATAGGAAATAAATTTATCAATTGCTTTTTTTAAATCAATTTAAAAACTGATGGATTTTGTTTATTTTATGAATGAAGATTATAATAGTAAATTAAAATAAATAAATTTTTAACTTGTTCTACTTTTTCTAGTATTAGCATTATTTTTAATAAAAGTATAAAAAAAAAAACCTCCCAAAAATGAGGAAAACAATCCAAGTTATCTCTAAGAAAGAAACATAAAACCAAAATCATTTTATAATATCTTGAATTGAACAGACTATGACCTAAATATGTAAAAATTAAAAGAAGTTTTTCTATCAACATTAGAAAAGTTTCGATCCTTTGTTGGGAGCATCTTCATTAATAATTATTGAAAGTAATTTAATATGTGGCTTAAGATGGTACACCGAGGAGAGAGAAATATAATGTTCAATTAAAAGTCTGAAAGCACCGGCTCCTTTTTCTCCTCTTTTACTTTTTACCTGCAAATTATTTTTTATAATATAATTTTTCATAAAATGGATAATTTTTTTTTTACCATCCACAACCAAATTAAATAGATTATCGTTAACAATCCTAGAAATCGAAAAATAATGTATAAAAGAAATAAAATAATAAATAGAGAAGCCGAAAAAAACCTTAAATGAAATAAAAAAAAAAAATAAAAAATTTGGAACCTAACCTTAAAAAAAGGTAAAAGAATATATATATATTTTATACTTGTATATACTTTGGATTTGATTCCGTCTTCAGAACAGAGGTGCCATATACATGAATATATATGATCTACTTTTATTAATAAAGGAGAAATTGTTTATTTTTAATAGAATAACGATTACAATAAAACATCTCGAATATATTGAAAATTATTTGATAAACATACGCAGAAATGTATATAAATACACAAACTCTTTAAGCTTATGTTGGTGATCCTGTTAATATATTTCTTTCTAATGACTATCTTGAATGTTTTCGTAATTTACTGTATTTTGATATTATCCCACCTATTCGACGTTTATTTTGGTGTCCATTTTCAAGAAGTCTCTTTACTTAAACTCCTCATCTCTCAATTGGATATTCAGTTCCTTGATACATCTCCAAGTCACATGAGATATTTAATGAGAAGATTTGGAGAATAGTAAAGAGAACAATACCAAGCTATCAATTGAAGAAACAGAAAAACATCAACCTAAGCCACAAAATCAACTATTTGAAATATTAACTAAAGTACTTTTTAAAATTATTATTTTAAACAAACTACACTGCGCGTCAAAAAAAAGGTAACACTTTGTTTTTTCTTAAAAAGATCTGTTCTAATCTACTTATCTTAATGATACTGTTATTTATTAAACATTTTATACGAAATATCATATATATTTCTAAGTACATTTAACACAAATCCATTTCTTTTTAATAAATAATTAAAATTTAAATAAAACAAAGACAAAAACGAAATTTCTTTATTAACGCCAAAAACGAAATTTTTTTATTAACGCCAAATTTCTAAAATTTTAAAATAATCTTTCCATTTCAGTTTTTCTCTGTCTAATTTTATTGGAAATTCTTATAAAAACAAAATTTTTAATTAATATTCAACAAAACATATCGAGATTATGTTGATTTGTCCCTCATTTTGAAAATCGACATATTTTTGTTTATTTTATTTAAATTTTAATAAATTTATTAAAATAATTTGTATTTGTGTAAATTTACTTAGAAATTTATAAGTTAATTCATATTAAATGTTTCTTAAATTAAAGAGTATCATTAAGGTAGATTAGAACAGGTCTTCTTAAGAAGAAACAAAATGTTACATTTTTATTGACGTGCAGTGTAAATTCTCTTTTTTTTGATCATTTTCTTTTACCTATTTTGACAAAAATAAAAATTACAAAAATAACAGTATTTTTTATTAATTAATAAATTACAATAAATTTTCTAATAGAAACAAGTCTCTAAAAATGAAAAGAAATCAGCTGGGAGCTAGCGATTGTTTGCTTACCACCAAGACGATAGAGAGCTGGATCTGAACCTGCATCGGTAGAGGGTGTAATCGATGCAGATGGAGTCTTCGAAGCTACTGGCAAGGTTTGACATTCCTTGGGTGCAGAGTTGATAGAACTACTTGATGCTGTCGGAGGAATCGATTTCGGAGTAGAAACAGTGTTTTGAACTGATATAGGCGTTGTAGGTGCAGGAGCAGGTATAGTATGAGAAACATTAGTAGAAACTGCATTCGAAAAAATTGGAGTAGTAGTGTTTGGAGTTTTGTCCTTAGAAAAAAGACTGGCCCAAGATTTGTTGACGAAAGGAGTTGGAGGTGTGGAGGTAGATACAACTGGAATGGTTGTTTCCTGATCATTTTCTTGAGATGTATTAGTAGTAAATATAGGTTGAGCAGTCGTTTCGCAATCTAAAGGAGCAGGCTCTGGAGGCGGAGACGAAGTATTATTGTTTGACTCTGTATTATTTTGAGGGACATAAGATGGCTCAGTGGTTTGTTGCGGCACGAAGTTATCTGTGGCTGAGGAAAGTTCTGATGATGCATCATTTAATACAGGAGGGGGAGCAGGCTCGCTTTCTTGTGGTGGATACGTTTGATTAGATTCTTGAGAGAAATTTGGTTGTGGTGGAATTAATTCAGGAAAATTTTGAGGGGATGAATAAGGGGGAACAACAGCAGCAGCAAAAGTCATTGCAGGGGCAACTTGAGCTACTCCTTTATCCATAGGCATAGGAGTTTCTGGATTGGGGTATGGAGGTGGGAAGACTAGTCCATTAGGATGATGATAAGGAGGACCATAGGTCGGAGGAGTACTGTATAGGTAAATTGAAGGTCCGGCTGCGAGTTGAGTAGCATTTGCTCTAGCTGCTGTTGTATGTCCTGGGCTTGTTGGATAATATGCAGCAGTCCTTGGAATAGGAATCATATATGCTGAATATGCATGTGCTACATTTGCAGCAGCTGGAGGTGCTGCAGGCTCATTTTCAACATTTCTTGATTTCCCAGAAATTGCAGATTTTGGTCCACCTCCTCGTCTTCTTCCACTGCCTCCACGAGTTGACGTGTCATCTGAATGATAAACAGTTTGAGGATGAGGATAAGTCAGAGGCACTCCTAATACTCCAGTGGGGTGGTTCATATAGATGTTATGAGAAATAGGGCTGGGCAAATAAACTGTAGCGATCGCAGGTGCTTGGTAAGGTTCAGCCACACCTGTGGGAGGAGGTCCTCCTGATTCCGATTCACAGGGAGCTCCGCCATCAGGAATTATTTCTTCCGTTGATGGACCTGCATTATAAAAAATGTAATTTAATTAATAAATTTTGATTTTTTTTTTTTTAATAATAAAATAATGAAAGAAATTTGTAGGACATTTAAGTCGAAAAGGCCATAGTCCAAAACGTAAATACTCTTAATAAAAATCTGTTCCTTTTAATATTAATTAATTATACGATTTCTCTTCTCAAGATTTAAGCTGTCTAATAAAGATTGATTTCAGATATAACCGAATTTGAAACATATTAACAATTAATTCTTTTTTGATATATGATTTCTTTAACATTTAATATAAAATTTATATTGTGAGCATATTTTTTGCTTGCGGATGGAGTGAAGCCCCCCGGGAGTAAATGACAGGATCTCCCGACATTCTGGGGCACGGATGTGTTTCCTATGCACCAAGCCAATGGACCAGACCAATTATAATATTATAGGTAAATAATATATAATAAAAAATAACATGAGGTTAATATAAATTATTTTTTATTATTTATTAATATATACGGATTATTGTAAAAAATAGTTTAACATTTCTTCTCCCATTCCTAACTTTAAAAAAATTCGCCTGAAAAAACCTCCAGTATTATCATATCATCTATCGTTCAATTAAAAAAATAAAAGGTAAGTGGCCGCGGAAAAAATTAAACTAACAATAAGAGAAGGAACATAAATAATTTCTAGTTAACACTTCTTATCCATAACTTTATATATTTACGAAATGACTTATAAATATTTTATTAAGAATAGATAAAAAGTAATTGAAGGTTAAATCCTCATATATTAATATAATAATAAAAAAGTTTCACTTTAATAATGAAAAAATATTAGAAATAGCCGGAAAACTAAAATTAATTTAGCATGTATTATTAAAAGCAAGGTCTGATTGGGAAAAACTAACTATTATTATAATTTCATTCTAAATAATATTTATGAATGCGTTAATTTTGTCAAATGTCATTCCTCTTTGCCACTCATCACATGTTTAAGTTTATCATTGACTGTACATTTATTCAATCTCACTAGAGGTGGTGGGCCTAGCAAGAGGAATGAACAACAGCCACCAAGATCTGTGTTGTTAAGCATCACTGAAAATCGGGATTTGTGGTCCCCGAAAAATATTATTGTTTCTAATATATGAAACATTGCTAAATCTAAAGGACCTATTAGTGTGAGGAGGATAGCTGAGTAGATCTTGTAGTAAGGAATAAAGAAAGAGCGAATGCAGCTATTTTTATTTCGTTTATTAGGCACTTCAAGCCGACGTTTCGGTCAGATGAGTCAAGGCTCAATCTAGCTTTGACTCGTATAGCCTATGGTCCTTATTAAATGGCAATAAATATTCGACTTTTGAGGAGTTTTATTGACATACTTCAGCCCTGAGGATGGTCGCAAATATGACCGAAACGTCGGCTTGAAGTGCCTAATAAACAAAATAAAAATAGCTGCATTCGCTCTTTATTTATTCCTTGCTCTAAAGGACCTCTTCTGTAGCTAAAGAATAATTTAATAAAAAAAAATAATAATCTGAATCCATTAATAAAGTGATTAAAAACATTTTTAGGAGATTATAATATATTTTTAGAATTTTTCTTCGTCGTTCTAAATTTTAATTAAAGGTCGGTCATATGAAAAAATCTCTAAACGAAACATGCTATAAAAAATCGTTATACTTGTATTTGATGCCATCTTTTCTATTATTTCTCATTAAAAAGATAGGATAAAATATAAATAAATAAAAATGCATTAAAATAAAGTCCAATCCAATGTGCACTGGGGTGCAAGCAAAGCAAAAGAAATTGTTTTTTTCAAAAAGAGGCCATACCTGGCATTGGATGCAGTGAGTGAGGAGCACAAGTGAAGAGCGGAGAAGGAAGAACCAGCCCCTGGACGGATGGATGGGAGGTGGGAGCTAAAACAACCAAAAGATCAGACAATGCCCGCTTCAGATTGAATCAACCCTTATTTTTAAAGGAATTTAAATTGTTAGGAATGTAAAATTATTTATTTGATTCAGAAAGTGGTTACTTGTCTAACTGGAGGGAATGGACAAGTAACCACTTTTGCATGAAATTGAGCCAATTTCTTGTCCTGTTTCGAATTGAATCAAAAGTAAAATTATTATATGTGATTATGGTAAATTCTTGTTAATTATTCTAAAAATTTCAAAGAATAATTAATAAAAAAGAAACATCTAACTTATCTTTAGTAATGTTTTTAAATCTTAAAATTAATTCTTCCTTTATTTCTATTTTTATATATTTGCCTAAAAGGATTTCTTTTATGAGTTTTATAATAATTTTTCCAATTGAAGATTTTGTTATAGCTGTAGTATTATGCCCAAAGTAAGAAGGAATAAGTCCCAAGAACAATGCAGCAATTAATTTAATAAAAATTCTTAATCACGTGCTAACATTTCGGTTCGGGTTCGTACCATCTTCGGAGCCACAAACATGGAAAAATAATAAAAATGTACGTTATTTTGTTTTACAAATGTTCACTGGAAAAACATATTAAATTAATTATATCATACCGGTGATTTTGTCTTTTTTTATACAATACATTCAAACTATTATAGTGATAAAGATAGAATAAATTAATGCAGTATAAAATACTTAAATATAATCTCAAAATATTTTTTGTATATATGGCAGGAAATAGAACATAGTACAGAGGTGTAGGCCCAAACTAAGGCAATGCAATTTAAGAAATTATATTATCGTACAATGAGAGACAAAATTAAGTCCCACCCATGCGTTTTCTACTTGTGATTATTTCATTGTTTTTAAAAAAATATTATATATTTTTTAATGGAAATTTTCATGGTTCAAACCTAGAAATTTCCAATAAAGATTTTCATTTTCTTTTATAAAAACAATGAAATAATCACAAGTAGAAAACGCATGGGTGGGACTCAACTTTGGCGTTTATAGTGCGCATATTATGATATTAAACGTTAGCACGTGATTAACAATTTTTATTAATTTAAATTAAATTAAATAAAAATTAGGCTGCATTCATCTTGGGAATTATTCCTTCATACCTTGGGAATAATTTTTCCGTTAATATGTTATTAGTTTTAGCCAAGTGAGTTTGATGTTATTATAGAAAAATAATACGTAATTAAGTTAAAAAACTGCGTACTTTGGAGTTAAATGTCCTATTTTTATTCTTTTACAAAAGTATTGAGATTCAAAACACCAAATATTTATTTTATTAATATTATTTGGGTGTTAAAATAACATGAATCAATGTGATGAAGATAGGGACAGCCTGGTGGATATTATTGAGAAGGGTGAATAAATAAATCCAGAGCTGATATTCATGAATCAAGTTATTTTACTCAAAAATAAATGCAAAGTGCTTTTGGAAAAAGTCAACCTCTATGGATTTTATATGACGAAAAAATCTTTATCATTCAAATTGCCAATATTTTAAAACAATCTCAATTACTTTTTTTGGTACCTGATAATTTTATACCATAAGAGAGTAAATACATTTTATTAATTTTGACTCATTTGGCCTTTAATTATTATTGGCTAAATGAATGTAGGAGTTTAATAAGTCTAATATTAATATCCCTAGCTTTTATTATAACTTTCTTTTTTTTTAAACTTAATCTTAAAAGAAACCTTTTAGTAGAAATATATATATATTGTTCAGCCAACAAATTTATCTTAAATCATGGGTTCTGAATAAAAAACAAATATATAGGTTCTAAAGTTAGTGTATAACTAGGCTTATATTTAGGGATTGCGGTGTGGGTTTTAAGTGAAACATTTTGAACTGAGATTGTGTTTATATGTGAGTTTTTCGGGAAAATAGAAATAATAACAAATGTAGATTATTAAAATACTCAATATATTTCGGGTTTATTAGCATCTCATCATGAGTTATAGTCTACGGACAACTCCTGATGGTGAGATAATAATCTGAAATATATTGAGTATTTTAATAATCTACAAATGTTATTATTTCTATTCTCAAGTTCAACCCCACATATATACACAACCTCAGTTTTAACTAGGCGTTAGTACGAGATAAACACAACTACCAAAAATATTCAAGATGAGAATCTTTTTCTTATTCATATTAAGATAATTTTAAGACTACACCTTTGAAGGTGTTGTTCCAAAAAATTAAAATCAAATTGATTTTAATGTTGTTTAGGGCATAATATTTTTGATTCCTCATTTATTTCAAATATTTTCAGACATAGATGGATTTAGATATTAGACCTTTTTAATTATCAGAATTTACCAAAATATCAACATGTGATTATAGTCGCTTGGTTTTAAAACACATGTGTTCGTTTGTTAATAAAAGTTATTTTTTATATATAAGAACAAACTATTCTTATTTAGCATTGTAATATGAAAATTAGATTCTTTTGTTATTTTTATAATAAATATATATAGAATGAGTAGTTTACAAAGAAATTAATGGTTCGCTGGTAGAGTAAGGATATTTCAATCACATATGAAAATGGGATGAATTTTTTCACTATTTAGTCAATTCTTTAAAACCGATTTAAATATATTCAATAAAATTGGAGAAGGTGAAAACATGTGAAATCTGTATGGCTCACCTTTTCATTAGGCCAAGCAAAAAGTAATTTTTAAAAATTAAATAATAATAGAAACATAAATTTTAGATTTTATAATTGGAAATGGTATTGTTAATTATTTAAAAAATATTTCATTAAAACAAGTTTAATGAAAATTTCTAATTACGCTTTATTATTTATTTTTTAAAGAAAATTAAAATAATAAAAGTTGTTTATAAATTTTAAAGAAAATATAGGGTGTATTTATAAAAATCGATATTATAATAAATGAAATAATAAACAAGTATTCACCATATGTAGAGGCAACCCATTCGGATTCATTGTGAACACATTGGGCTGGCTGATTTGTCGACCATGGCAATTCTGGATATGCTGCGTTTGGATCATTTGCATATAATAGATTTTGCAAATGTTGTCGGTCGTTTTCATTAATTTCCGACCAATCTAGGAATTCTAATTCCTAAAACAAAAAATAGCAATATTATTTTTTAAATATTTATAACTAATTTAAATAAAAACTTGGTAATGCAACATAAATATTTTATTATTTCAAATACAATATTATATAATTGCATCACTTTCTTTTTTAAAACTAAATTCATTTTTTTTAAATAAAAGTTATTTTTGAAATGAGTATTAATCATAAAATAGAGATAGAATGAAATATTATATTTAATAATAATGCACACCACGTGCAAAAGTGACTTGTTTAAGCTTTCGGCGAGCGAAAAAAATCGGGTTAGAAATAAATTAACAAAATAATATTTAAACCAACAATTGGTGTATATATATTAAATCACATGAAAATATAATTAATTTGCGAATAAAATGAACTAAAAAAGAATACCTGAAATGTATTATCCATGGTATTAATATTTTCAGTTAAGTCATAACTAATGTATTTTCGACATGTTTTCTCTACACTCACAGAAGTGAACTTCCCACTTTCAGCACTTCCTGTGTTAAAATAAGGCGCAGGCGCGACTAGGCTTCTAAGTTACCTTAAAACCCATTGGCTCCTAGCTTCAAGATATAAAGATTTCCACCAATCACAACGAAGGACACAAACCTAAGCTATATTACTAAAATGTAGTTGAAAATGTTATGAAAATAAAAAAATATATCTCTTTTTGAATTCTATTAATTAGTTTAAAATTAAAATAAATAAATAAACTTTGAAAAATTATTTATTAAGCTTGAAGTGCAAAAAAATATTGGAAAAATGTTTAAATTCGTATGGAATATCGTAGCCAACTTAACACCGGAATCACTTGAATTTTAACTCGATAGATGGCATATATAGTACAATTTCTTTCTTTTCTAATTTAAACACCATTTTTTTTTTTATATAAATTTAAATAAAACAAAAGATATTTGTGTTTTCTAGTAAATAATAAAATTTCCAGGTGAGTTTAAAAAATTAAACCTATCAAGCTTTAGATGAAATATTATATACTTGACATTGGCGTCGGAACTTTTTTTTTTTTTTTTTTTTTTTTTTTTTTTTTTTTATTCCCCTTTTTCGGCTGCAGAGGCCATTAGGGATTTAATTTTACATATATATTATTACATTTATAATATCGATGGCTACCGGGGGACGTTCTACACGCTGATTTCAGGGGGTCACCAATCCCAGATTTCGCCGTGCTTGGCATTGCTTAACAGCAACGATTGTGGTGACTGTTGCTCTACTCCGTTGCCAGGCCCCCCGGAACTTTTTTTCCTAAGATGTTAAGGAGGGGGAGGAAATACATGTCTTCAAATTTATATTTTAAATACTAAATATTATTATATATGTTACAAAACGCAATTAATAGCTCTGATGTTATATCATAAGAGGGTAGAAAAATTAGAGACGAAGCTAGAGTTTTTTCTTAATTTATTTAATACACACAGCTGACGTTTCGGTTTGAACCTTCTTCAGGGCTGACGAAAAGTCATTATGAAAGTGTCACAATGGATACAGTGGTTTTATACATTGTTGAACCAAACCTTTATATAATAAATATATACACAGTAAGCCGTATGCGATGACCAGAGACAAAAAAAAAAAATTGTATATATTTATTATATAAAGGTTTGGTTCAACAATGTATAAAATCCACTGTACACTTTTATAATAACTTTTCGCCAGCTATGAAGATAGTTCAAACACAGAACTGCAACATCAGCGAGCAAGGGCGGATACAAGGGGGGGTAAAGGGGGTAATGAAAAAATTTTTGGTTCCGCGAACGGCACAAGAAAAAATTTTTGGTTCCGCGGGCGGAAAAATTTTGGCTCTCTAAAAAAAAGGGTAAAATATTTTTACGGTCGGAAAAAATTTTTGGTTCCGCGAAATCAAAATTTTGGTTCCGCGAAAAATAAAATTTAGAAAAATTTTTGAGAACAGCCCCCCCCCCCCCCGAAAAAATTTCTATATACGCCCCTAGTGCTGTGCGACGAGTCACACCAGATTACCCCCCCCCCCCCCCGCCCCGAGAAACACCTCTGGTTCCGCCCTTGTCAGTGAGTGGATTAAATAAATAAAGAAAAAACTTTAGCTGCGTCTCTCATTTTTCTACCATCTTGAAATTCCCATAGGGATTTAACATTGGCTCTATGGAAGGAAGAGCCGGAAAGTGAATTGAAAAATCTGAAATCTTTCCTATGAAGTACAAGAGTAAAGTGTAGTTCAAAACACTTCAAGGGCAAAATGAAAATAATTATTTTAAAGAGCATCTAAAAAATTATAGATTTTTGAATTTTAAAAGATTTTGGTGGAGAAATTTTGAGAAAATCGAAAAAAAAAAAAACGGAAAAAGTACATCAGTAAAGTACTAGTGCTTTTTGTCCGATTTTGTTCAAATGTTTATTTTCAGGACTCAGGCTGAATGCAAAACTTAAATATAAAATTTCAACCTCGAAGCTACTATTTTTTTTTTCTTTTTATGAAGTAGGCTACAAGAGTAAAGTGGTCTTCAGAAGATTTCAATAGCAAAATGAGAATATACATTTTAAAGAGCATATAAAAAATAATTGATTTTTGAATTTTAATTAAGATCGTTGGAGCGAATTTTGAGAATATCGAAAAAAACTGAAAAACTACATCAGTAAAGTACTAGGCCTAGTACTCTGGCCGATTTTTTCAAAAGCTTCGTGTCACCTAACTTAAATATCAAATTTCAACTTTCAACAGAATTTAAATATTTTACTGAAATGAAAAAGTACATTATATAAGTACTAATACTCTTTGGTCGTTTGATTAAAAGCTTATTTTCACGTTCCAGGGAGATGTCTAACTTAAATATAAAATTTAAAACTCCTAGCTCAATTCTTTCATGGTTTAAATTGAACCCAGACACAGACACACACACACACACAGACATACAGACACCCAGGCAGACCATGTCGCGAAAACCACTTTTTTGGATTCAGTGGACCTCAAAACGTGTATCCATCAAAATCTCAACATCGAATTTTCGACATGAATCCAATACTAGCATAAAATAATTTGGTTTTTAAGGATTTAGTTGAAAGATCAGAATTTTTGTTAGAAAAACCTGATTCCGGGTTGCGGTCCAGAATCGGCACGGAAATTTAAATAATTTTTCATTAATGGCTTATAAGATAAATTTTACTTAAAGGGTTTTTTTGATAGAGTTGCGCTCACCTCCCCCCCCCCCCCATTCACGCCTTTGCATTTTAGTTTGGGGAAGTGAAAGATTCTAGTAGCTAACAAGATTTGAGGGGTGTGATGGTAAACATGATGGCTGATAAAAGGCTATTATCCCACCTGCGAACTGCACTATGTATGATTAGACGCCATTGGACCCGGGTCCATTCCGGAGTGGATTAATCTGCCAAGCAGGGGAAATAAATAAATTGCGTCTGTTGGCGCCGAACAGACGCCAGCAAATTTAATCAACAAATATGCAAAAACCTTACAATCGCCAAGTTCTAAATTTGCCAATTATTTATTTAAAAAAAAAAAAAAAAAATTATTTATTCTTAGTGTTTGGGATAAATCTAGTCCTGGAAATAATTTAATTAGTTACTCTGTTTTTGTGAATGATTAAGCTTATATTATTTAAATTATTGAGATAAGTAGTAATCAAAAATCTGAAACAAAATGCAAAAAAGAAATATTAGAAATTCGTTCTCTCTATATAGGCCTACTATTAACGTATAGAGAGAGAAAGTAAAAATTGAATTGAGTTAAAATGAACGCACCAGTATATAAGATTAATATTGAGAGCGTGAATGTTTCCTTTAAAATTTTTTCATATTTAAAAATAATGAAATAACCCCATGTAGAAAACTCATGGATAGGCTTTAAACTTTGTAACTTAGGGCCGGTTTGCTTCACATCTATCGGGGGCCTCATGAGATTATTTCATTAATATTCTAAAATTTCACTGTAGTTTGAAATGAAATAATGTGAAAATGCCTGGTTGAGATTGATCCTTGCTGTAGGCCTACCTAGTATTGCAGGAATGAAAGTTTTTTTTTTTTATAAAAAAATGATTTATTTTTGTTTAAATAAGATTGTTCGAATCCAAATAAGAAATGCCAAAAAAAAATTTAAGCCAACATCACACGGTGTTCCCAGGCGGTCACCCATCCAAGTACTGACCGTGCCCAATGTTGCTTAACTTCGGTGATCGGACGAGAACCGGTGCTCTAAACATAGTTTGAAAGTTGGCACGTAAATATTTAGGCAGTTAGTACTCTATTAAATATAATTACGTATTAAAAAAAGTAAAAAAAAATCCATTTAAATTTAATAATAATCAGGGTTAGAGGCCTTGTGCAGTTAATTTAAAAAAAAAATTATATTTAAAAGAAAATATTTATTTACCGAATATGTTTGTTTTTCAGTCCACAGGTTTCGATCGCAGTGCCGCAGATTTCCCTCAGTTAGAAGACAGTCTAGAATTTCGGAAATACATTACTTATATTTACATTAATAAAGAAAATATTGTAGCTACATATCGCTCTTTAAATGGAAAAGTGACTCAAAAATGATCAATTTTGAGATTTTGTATAAAAATGAGTTCATTTTATGAGTAGATTTATGTGGGAAAGTGTCATTTCTTTCACTACCAAGTATCACCCCCAGAATGCGCTAGTGTAATTTTTCAATTTTGGCATTTTTGCTCTTATTTTTGTGGAAAAGCGCCCCCCTCGCCCCCCCCCCCTTTAATCTGCCCCTGACCTTCACGAACTACCTTTATCATAGCTCGAGGTTATTGGGCCGGCGACCGAGGATAAAGGGTGTCCGCCGCGAAAGCGTGAAGGTTCTAGTTCGAGTCCAGGGGCGTGATTTTGCCCAATCAAGACAGAAATCAATTTCGCAAATGGTTTTTAACTTAAATATCAAATTTCAACCATCTTTTGGTTCTTGAGATATTGTGTTCACAGATAGACAATTTTCCTGGACATTTTTTGATCCCAGTGAGGGATGGGGAGGGGGCGCGTACAAGTATTACGTAAAGCAATTTGGGGGGGGGGGCGAAAACGTTACCATGCGTTACAAGGGAGGAGGGGGGGTTGAACAACGCGCACCGTAACTGGTATTTTAGCGACTTTCCGATACTTTGGGCAACACTTGTGACTTTTAGATAAAAATGGCCACTTGAGCGTTACGTAACGTCTAGGGGGAGGTCCAGAAAAATGTTACGGCTCGTTACATGGGGGGATGGGCGGGGGGGGGGAGTCAAAAATCTTCAAAAATTGCGTTACGTAATACTTGTACGCTCCCTGAGCCTCAAAACGTTCCATCAAAATCTTGACATAGCAATACTTTCTCTCCATATATTAATAATATATACAGTATTAACATACCAGGGGCGTATATAGAAAATTTTTTCGGGGGGGACCTGAAGTCAAAAATTTTTCTGCTGAAAATTTTTTTTTAAGAAACTAAATTTTTTTTCACACGAAATTTTTTGCGGACATTTTTTCTTTTGTTTCAAAGTTTTCCTCCCTGCGGAAAAATTTGTTGCGCTGATGTCTGTATATCCCTATATATGACTATGTGTTTGGGAAATTTCGGGGGGCCCGGGCCCCCTCGGCCCCCCTTATATACGCCCCTGTAACATACATAGCCAAGAGAAAGTAAAAACTGGTCACCAAACTAATTAAAAAATTATAGAAGCACTTGTTAATATCCCGAGGTAATATTTAAATTTTTATAAATAAATGTTAATAAAAATGTATAGGCTATCATTAAAATTAGATTATTTAGTAAAGTTTCTATTAAAAATTATTTCTATTATTATATCAGGTTTTTTAAATTAGCTTCTAAATGACCTGTTAACAAAATAAAAGTGAATTGAAAAATATCATTCTTGTTGATGTTTCCTATTCGATTTATTTTTTAAATGGTAAATATACCCGAACATTATTATTGGTTATTATGTGTATTAATAATGGAATCATTAATCAATCGTTCACGGAAGCTATTTTAAATCATCGATTGATTTTTCTTTCCTATTTCCTGGGAATTTCATTTTAATCTATTCGGGAATGACCTGGAATTTTATTATTACATATTTTATAATAATATTTAAAAGTTTTTATTTTACAATCAATTCCGCTTTGAGTACTATAGATAGATCGCATAGATATTTCTTCGGCTATCTTTACCCCCCCCCCCCCTATTTCCCCATCAAATGTCAATACGCGGGGGTCTCGCTTTCCTCTCGGTTGTTTCGATCATTTAAATGAAAAAATCTCCACCCGCATAGGGATTATGTCAAGATGAGAAAGAAAATTCTTTAATTGTCAATTTTTACTTCCTATAAACCTACTATAGATTCTCCAGAATATACAAAGTGAAAAGGAGAAAATCATAATCATGTCGCTTCACTTGTAAATTCTATTGGCTGTAAAACATATAGGCATAAATCTAAAAAATGTGGCGTGACTTAACGCAGAGCACACAACTTTCTCTAAAGTTGTTTACTATGCTGTCAAACCCGAAATATATTTAGTTTCCCATAGCACCTTAGTTCCAAACTTGACCACTTTCGTTTCATAAATAAAAAAACTAAAAAAGTCAATTGATACAAAATTACCATAGACTCTGTAGCCAGTGGCGTATTCAGGGGGGGCATGGGCCCCCCCCCCCCCAAAGCCTTCTCCAAAACAAAAAAATACCTATTGTTTTCACTAATGATTTTTTTTTTTTTTAATAATTATTTTATTAATTCTCCTAAATTCTAAAATCTAAAAAAAAACTTATAAATAATTGAAAAAATCTATAATATTTACGAATTTTGTATTAAAATTATTTTTTATTTCAAGAAAAAAAATTTTTTTTTTATTTGTTTTTTATTTATAATTATTATATTATCTAAAATAAAAAAAATTTCTCCACTTTAAGTTTCTTGGAAAAGGGGGGGGGGGGGTTCAAAAACTTTTGGCCCCCCCCCCCCAAGCAGAAATCCTGGCTACGCTACTGTCTGTAGCTATTTTGTATTTGTATTGTATTTTAAATGTTGACTGCTTGAAATAAACTATAGTTATTTTTCAAAATTTTAATCTAATATTTGGATATTTTATACACAATATAGAATCTTAAATAAATACAAAATTTCAGTTCAATTTAAGAATTTTTTTTTTTAATGTGTAAATTATTCCAAAGGGGAGCCCCTTGTGAATTGAAATTAACATGCAAATCCCTATAGAGATTTAACATTGGCTCTATGGAAGGAAGAGCCGAAAAAGAAATTTGAAAAATCTGAAATACATCAGCAAAGTGTACTTCAAACAAATTTCACGAAAAATTTTACTGATACACTTTTTAAAAAGCATCCAAAAAATAGTTTGTTTTTTTAACCCTTTTCGGCTACAAAGTCCATTTAGGAGTGAACAATTTATTTATTACATAGTATCGATGGCTCAAGTGTGACATTCCACACACTGATTGCTCCAGGCAGGGACGTATTTAAGGGGGGGGGGGGCGAGGGGGCCCGGCCCCCCTCCCCCCGAAATTTCCCAAACACATATACATATATAGGGATATACAGACATCAGAACAACAAATTTTTCCGCAGGATGGAAAACTTTGGTTCCGCAAAAGAAAAGTTGTTCCGCCAAAAATTTCTTGTATAAAAAAATTTAGCTTCTTAAAAAAAAATTTTCCGCAGAAAAATTTTTGAGTTCGGGCCCCCCCGCCCGAAAAAAATTTCTATATACGCCCCTGGCTCCAGGTCACTAATCCCGAGCTTTCAATAAAAAAATTAGAAGTTAATCTAAATTAAAATAAACTATTGTTATATCAGGAATAGTATAAATTCTTAGGGGCGGGAGAATTTACGTCAAGATTTTATTTGAATTAAAATATTTTGTAGAAAGCAAATGTATCATGCATCTCAAAAAATTGGATAATCTCAATCAAATTTATTATTTTTGGATTTTGTATTAATATAATAAAACATTAGATTTGTCCAATTTATTCTGAAATGAATAATAAGTTTAACGCCGAATTAGATTGATCAAAAATAATTATCCCTTGCGTCTTCATTTCAATTTAAATAGAAAATAGTCGCATATATTTCAAGATTTTTTTTTTTTTTCATAAATTAAATTGCAGGTAGACGAATTAAGTGAATTGAGAATTTAAAATTTGTACAACATGGGGTTGAATGATTTTTTTTTCTGCTTCACACTCGAAACTCATCAAGAAAAATATTTCAAATGGGAAAGGAAAATATAATAAATGTCATCCATTTGCGCAATGCCGCCATCAATCAATTATGGAAAAATGATTTGACTCAATATTAATCATATTAGAATATTGATTTGAGGATTTTTTTTTTTTAATATATAAAATGTATTACAATTTTTTCTACTTTAATCTTATTTATTAATAAAACCTGAGTTTTTCCACTAATTCATTTTAAAATTACTACAATAGAAAAATTATTTTAAAAAAAAATATCTTGGAAAAGAATTTAATTTTTTTTGAAACAATTGGTGATTGACCATCGAAAAAATCATTTCCTCGAGAAGGGATGACAATCTCAGTCGGGAAAATTTAGAGAATTTGGGTGTTGTTCATTGTTATAAAAAATCTGGTGTGCTGGTCGCACAGCACACAACTTTCTCTTACCTTTGGTAATAGAAAATTGTGTTCTGTAATTTTCACACCACATTTTTTTGTGTTCGCATATGTTTAGTTTCCGCCGATATATTAAAATTTAAGATGTAAAATTTATAAACATGAGAAAATATTTATATTTTGTTACCATGGCAACCATTTCTCCTATTTTTCCTATGAAGTACAAGAGTAAAGTGTGCTTCAATCTTGAGGGCAAAATGAGAATAATCATTTTATAGAGCATCTAAAAAATAATTGATTTTTGAATTTTAATCAAAATCGTTAAAGCAAATTTTGAGAAAATCGAAAAAAAAAACTGAAAAACTGCATCAGTAAGGTACTAGTAGTTGTTTTTAGCTGGGAATCGTAGTTGAGGACGATAAGGAGAATAAAAACCAGCAAAGTTTTCTCTCTCAGGACTCCAATTTATTTGCAAATATTTCGGCTCCTATACATGGGCCATCCTCAGTGCATATCTGTGAATTTAGGCAATATATTTATTTTTTCATTTTTACAATTTGAAAAATTAATTGTTACATGTTATTTACTTACATGAATTTTATGAGAGAGATTGTCAATTTGGTAAAAATATATTTGAGAAAACATTTGAGCGCATGAGCTTCGTGCCTGGTCGTTCTATGCCAGTATATGATCTAATTAACAGGTTAATTAAAATATTTGACCACTGCTCCTCCCACCAATTCTCTTTCCTGCGCATGTCTTTTATCACGCTCTCACATTCTCACATAATTCTCACATTTACATACCGGAAAAACATCCCCAACCCCACCACTTTTCTTATTACATTTTTATATATTAAGGGTTTTTCAATTTTCCCTTTGTATTTCAAACATTTTATATTTTATTTTTATTTCTATTATGTTTTGGATTTTTTAATTTTTTATTTTTAGAGATCTCACACGCGCATAATTTAACAAATATTTTAGTTTTATCTAAAAAATGATACAAAATGTAGGCAGATCCCTTCCGTGTCAGTCTGAAGATTTACTGCCCTATCTCTATCCAGATATATATGACATTTCTCTAAAAATTCTCTCTTATCCCTGTCTCGTTCGGAAGTTAAAATCTTTACGTTATCAAAATCCCAGGCATGATTGTTATTAAGTGCATGTTGTGACAATGCAGTTACTCCCACTCCTTTGAATACTGACCTCTTATGTTCTTCTGTTCGGATTTCTAACGTTCTTTTGGTTTGCCCTATATATAATTTTTGACAGTCTTTACATTCAATCGAATATACTACATTTTTGTTTTTCATTTTTGGAGTAGGATCTTTATTATTATAAGGACGAAGGAGGTTGTTAAACGGTTTAAAAACTGCCTGGACGTTGATTTTGGCTAGTATGTTTTTCATTTTTTCAGAGGCCCAGCTTATATAGGGAAATGACATGTATATTTTGGCCTCTCTATCAGCCAAGTTCAAACTGGGTGTTTGTGTATAAGGGATGTTCCTATTTTTAGCTCTAGCTTCATTTATTATTCTTTTAATGAAATATGGGGGATACGAGTTTTCTTTCCCTTTTTCTATTACCTTTGACAAATTATTTTCAATATATTCTTCATCGCTTAATTTGAAAATTCTATCAACAAAGTATTTTATTGTGTTGATCTTGTACTGGATTAGAATCTTAGAATTATAATTCGTAATTCGGTTACTCGTTCTAGGCTTTTTAAAAACATCAAATTTCAAACAACCATCATCTCCTCTTACTATTTTTAAATCAAGAAATGTTATGGATTTATCCACTTCCCTTTCTATAGTGAATTTTAGCGCTCGATGAAAATTATTTAATTCACTTAAAACTAAATCTATATCTTCGTTCCTGATGGCTGTCAAACTGTCATCTACATAAAGGAAGAAGAAAAGTAAATTTTGGGCTCTATAATCTCATGGAACAATTTCTTTAGAACAATGGCTGAAGCTATCCTCGAGAGACTACCCCCATTCTTAGCTCTATAAATGTTGTTATCAAATTTTACATAATTATATTTAGTGCATAATTCTATGGCCTCTTTATAAAATGTTTTTGGAAGATTCGTGTGAGGGCTGATCAAATGCCAATACTCATCTATGGTTTGCAATAAGAGATCTAAAGGTATAGATGTAAATAAGGATTTTATGTCACAGGATATTAAAGTGTGGCTGTCAGGAAGCTTAATGTTTTTTAGCCTCTGTTTTACTTCTATCGAGTTTTTTACTATCAAGAGTCGCGGGAGCGACTCGTCGCCGAGCATGTGAAAAGCAAAAGAAAGCAAAGAAACACTTAATACTACCATTTAGTTGATATTCCAATAGATGTCAATGGCCCATTGCATTTAGATGGACGAGTCGTCCCTAGACTATATTATCAAGAATGATTTTAAATCCTTAATAAAAGATAGGGACGTGAAAAAATTTTTTTGAGAAACTTTTCTCTTTCTGGGCGAATATCTCAAAAAGGTTTTAAGATATCGGAGCCAAATTTTTTTTATATTAAACTAGAATAAATAAGGATTATTTTGAGCACGAATTCAAAAAAAAATTCCAGTGCCAAAAAGAATGACAGAGGCTCAAAGTTGAGATTTTGCCGATTTCGGAAGGTCAAAAGTTAGTCTCTTATTTTTCCTTTTTTTTTTTTCTTTTTTTCTTTTTTTTCTTTTTTTTTCATTCTTTTCTTCAATTTTCAAATTTTTAGACAAAGCTACAGGTTTCCCTGCTGGACCGATTAGGATGAAATTTAAAATACAAATAGATACTATCAAAAACCCGATACCTTTGATATAAAATTTCATTTTGGATCAAAAGTGACTTTTTGAGAGGTATTCAAAATTTCAAATTTGTCCTATCTTTAACATGGCGAAAAGACAATTCTAACTATTTTGCTCCCTGATGACGTCATCTAGGAACATATATATTATTATTAGTAATTTTCATCCCTAATGGAACAAAAATTTTTTAGGATAGATCCATTTAGATAGAAATAGATTAACGTGATAAGAAGGAGTGCTACCAACATAACAAAAATAAAAAACCTAAAATTTTATAAAATTTGGTGAAATCCTATGTTTATCGTTTCGAATGAATACCAAACGAAGTATTTACAATCTACCAACATAACAAAAATAAAAAACCTAAAATTTTATAAAATTTGGTGAAATCCTATGTTTATCGCTTCGAATGGATACCAAACGATGTATTTACATTCTACCAACATAACAAAAATAAAAAACCTAAAATTTTATAAAATTTGGTGAAATCCTATGTTTATCGCTTCGAATGGATACCAAACGATGTATTTACATTCTACCAACATAACAAAAATAAAAAACCTAAAATTTTATAAAATTTGGTGAAATCCTATGTTTATCGTTTCGAATGAATACCAAACGAAGTATTTACAATCTACCAACATAACAAAAATAAAAAACCTAAAATTTTATAAAATTTGGTGAAATCCTATGTTTATCGTTTCGAATGGATACCAAACGATGTATTTACATTCTACCAACATAACAAAAATAAAAAACCTAAAATTTTATAAAATTTGGTGAAATCCTATGTTTATCGTTTCGAATGAATACCAAACGATATATTTACATTCTACCAACATAACAAAAATAAAAAACGTAAAATATTATAAAATTTGGTGAAATCCTATGTTTATTGCTTCGAATGGATACCAAACGATGTATTTACATTCTACCAACATAACAAAAATAAAAAAACGTAAAATTTTATAAAATTTGGTGAGATCCCATGTTTATCGTTTCGAATGGATACCAAACGATGTATTTACATTCTACCAACATAACAAAAATAAAATTTTTATAAAATTTGGTGAAATCCTATGTTTATCGTTTCGAATGGATACCAAACGATGTATTTATTTTTTACTGTTTGGAATGCATATTAAAAGATCTATTCATGGGACTAACTTAATATTTAATAAACAAAAATTAATAAATAATATTTTCATGTAATATTTCACAAAAAGAAGTGAAATCTCAGCCAAAAACATCGGAGATGCAAAAAGGGGCGCCTCGCATTATTTTTGCCTAGCGTCGAGGTGAAATCAAAAAAATGCGCCTCGCTTTTCTGATTTATATAAAAGCGAGGATATATGAAACAAATAAAATTCTGTAGGGGTTTTATTTAAGTGAAAATATTTCCTCGCTTTTATATAAATCAGAAAAGCGAGGCGCATTTTTTTGATTTCACCTCGACGCTAGGCAAAAAATAATGCGAGGCGCCCCTTTTTGCATCTCCGATGTTTTTGGCTGAGATATATTCATCATTATCTATGACTCTATTTAGCGACTTTGTTAGAAATTTTGACAATTCTTTATTAGGAGAGTCTAAACATGAAACCACAGGTCGGAGGTCTAGTGTTGGTTTATGCAACTTTATTAAGCCATATATTTTCGGGATTGATGTGTTCAGAGGCCTTATTTCACTCCCTTTTGTCTATATACCCCTTCTCTAGACATTTTTTTTTGCAAAAGTATATATTTTGTTTTCTAGTGTTCTAACGGGATCTCTCAATACAGGGTCATAGGTCTCATTGTCATTAACAATGCCTAGCATTTTATTTGTATACTCTGAGTTTTCCATAATTACAGCCTTTTTGGATTTATCGCTTTGCAAAAAAATTATATCTGGATTTTCTTTTTTATATTTGAATGTTATTCATATGTCATTGAATATGTGCTTATAATAAAAGTCCTCACTTTCATTGACATATTTAGATTTTAATAATAAATTGGTTATTTGTATTCTAATTCTATTTTTATTTATATCATCAATCGGATTATCTACATTTCGGTATTTTAATATTTTAAAAATCTTTTCTATGGAAGCCAATGCCTTCAGGGACAAATCTCTACCATTATATTTATTATTAGATATAGCAAAATTAAATTTTATTTTATTGGCATTTGATCAGCCCTCACACGAATCTTCCAAAAACATTTTATAAAGAGGCCATAGAATTATGCACTAAATATAATTATATAAAATTTGATAACAACATTTATAGAGCCAAGAATGGGGTAGCCCATAGGGTATAGTTTGAGCAAATTTTGAGAAAATCGATAAAAACTGATAGAACCCAGTAAAGTACTAGTACTTTTGGGCCGATTTTGTTGATAAAGGTTCGTGTCACGTCCCATGGGGGTGCCTAACTTAAATATAGAATTTCAACCTCTTAGCTCTTTTCGTTCTTGAGATATTTTGTTCACAGCGCACACTCACAGATAGAAAGAGACAGACCATGTCGCGAAAACCACTTTTTTTGATTTAAAAATATAAGAGGGGACCTCAGAAATGTGATGATCTTTAAAAATCTCGACATCGAATTTTGAAAAACAAGAATGTAGTACATTCTCTTGAATGTATAGACTCAAACATTATATATAGAGGCAAGAGAAAGTAAAAATTAAAAAAATCATAATAGAAATAAAAATAAATTAAAAATAAAATGTTTGAAATACAAAGGGAAAATTGAAAAACCCTTAATATATAAAAATGTAATAAGAAAAGTGGTGGGGTTGGGGATGTTTTTCCGGTATGTAAATGTGAGAATTATGTGAGAATGTGAGAGCGTGATAAAAGACATGCGCAGGAAAGAGAATTGGTGGTCAAATATTTTAATTAACCTGTTAATTAGATCATATACTGGCATAGAACGACCAGGCACGAAGCTCATGCGCTCAAATGTTTTCTCAAATATATTTTTACCAAATTGACAATCTCTCTCATAAAATTCATGTAAGTAAATAACATGTAAAAATTAATTTTTCAAATTGTAAAAATGAAAAAATAAATATATTGCCTAAATTCACAGATATGCACTGAGGATGGCCCATGTATAGGAGCCGAAATATTTGCAAATAAATTGGAGTCCTGAGAGAGAAAACTTTGCTGGTTTTTATTCTCCTTATCGTCCTCAAAGTACTAGTACTCTTTGGGCGATTTTGTTCAAAAAGCTTCATGTCACGTCCCAGGAGGGTACCTAACTTAAATATAAAATTTCAACCCCCTCTTTTTGCTCTTGAGAAATTTTGTTCACAGACAGACCATGTCGCGAAAACCACTTTTTTTTTTTATTCAGGGGACCTCAAAACGTGTATATCCATCAAAATCCCGACCTCGAATTTTTAACATGAATCCAATACTTTCTCCCCTTTATATTAACAATATATATATATAGGTAAGAGAAAAGTCGTTTTTCCAAAAAAGTCTCTGAGAGGCAAAAAAGCGCCAAAAAAGTGGTAAAAGTCGTTTTTGAAAATCTCACAAATCGTTTCTTTTTGTGAGATCAGTGTAGATATCTAAGAAAATTAGTAAAAGTCTCAAAATTGACAAAAGTCGAAAGACTTTTTTTTCGCTTTTCTACAAATAACAAAAGATATTCAAAATTATATTTTGAGGGATTAATGACTATTTTAAATATAGTAAGTTCCTAGTCTTCATATTTTGATCCTTTCTACTTTTTATACTTGATACGAAACAGTGCCCTAAAAGCTATCGAATTGCAGGTCCTTGAGTGAAGAATATAATTGTATTGGAATTTCAGATGGAAAGATACAGGAAATATATTTCGAAATGTGCATTTGAAATATATCCCCGGATGATATTACGTGGGCTTTACTCTGCCAACTCATTTTTCTTATTTTCTCTATCGAACGGGTGGGTGGATTACCAAGCAAAAAATTTTATTTCTTTTCTATATTTCTATATTTAAAGAAGTTCAATTCGGAACAAAAGAAAATAAATTTCTTAATTAATTAAAATTATCTAGAAAGTAGAATATATCTACATCTATAGGCCTACACATAAATGAAAAAATCTGGTGCAAATTTGCACACAAATTTTCTTACTCGGAATCGAAAGTTGTTCTGTGCTTGTTACATCAGATAAATAAACCCCCTTCCCCTGTGGCCAAGACGGCTAAAGTTGTTGACAAATGTCAATAATAATAGTCTGGAAGCAAATGGTATAAATATATGTCTGGGCGCCTTATCGTTTATACATAATAATTGTGAAAAAGGCCTAAGATCGATGATTTTATTTAAGGCATTTGGATGCCCAAAAGGCTTAAATAAGAATGCTCGGACCCCAATATGTATAATAATCAATAACGGATATCGTTTAAAGTCTTAAATGGCTCAAGTTGCCGGAAAGACTGTGTGAATGTGTGTGTGAGTGTGAATGAGAAAAAAGTGTGAATGTTTTTAATTAAAAAAAAGGCCTAAGATGCCGAAAAGACTAAAAAAAAATAAATAAATAAATAACGGTTTAGTCACCCCTAATTTAATTAGCTATTATTTTATATTTCTCGGCTGTAGCACGGATATTATTTTATATATTTTAATTAATTTTTAATAGGTTCGAAATTTTTTTCAAGAGAGACATGACTTTTCGTTTGAAAGTGTTTATTTCTGGATACCAAATTATTTATTATAAATTTATTATAAAATAACGGTTATCGTATCAGTGGCGTAGTGAGGGGGGGAGCAAGTGGGGTCATCATGCCCCGGGCGCTACTCACAAAGGGGCGCCAAATGGTCCGCAAAAGCAAAAATTGCTGGATAATTTTTATTATTTTTATTATCTATAATTGATTTCTGAAAATATATTATAATAATAAATAACTTTAATAATTTAATAATTAAATAAATGCCAGTGTAATATAATAATTTTGTATATTTTACATATAATATTATATGGTTTTCGAATGGGGGGGGGGCGCTAAAAAAGGTATTGCGCCCCGGGCGCGAGTTAAGCTCACTACGCCACTGTATCGTATATAGTCTTATATGGCCGAAGTGGCCGAAAAGACTGTGTGCATATGAGTGTGTGAGTGTGAATGGAAAAAAAGTATAATTTTCATTATTTAAAAATAATACTGCATATATTTTGTATTTTTACAGTTAATTGTCCTGAAAAAGTTATGATTAGTAGCCGAAACGTCGACAATTTACAATTAAATAAAAGTTTTTTTTTTTTAGTTAATCTTCTGGCTGCACTTCTCCTGTATCTATTTTAAAAAGTTTTTATATTTGAAACAAAAGAAATAATTAATTGTATTTATTTGATTGTTAGTTGTCAAAATGATATTTTTTTCAATTAATATAGCATAAGAGGATTCAATGAAATGAAAAATATCATTTAAAACAATAGAATGGGATTTTAAATAAAATCCCTGAATTAAATGGATCTAATGTGAACATAATAGCATATGACCAACAGATAAAAATGTAGCCTATATGGGTGTCGAATTTTAACTTGTAGGGTGGGAGAGGGCGTGTTATTTTATCAATAAGTATACCTATATCTAAAGGGAGCCGTAAAAACTTACACTAAAAAAGCAAAAAAACCTATTCACAAATTTCGTTTTAAAAAACTTGAGTTAGACACGCCCCTGGAGGGTGAAAATAAGCTTGTGATCAAAATCGGCCAAAAAGTACTAGTATTTTACTGATGTCAGTTTTTCAGTTTTTTTTTCGATTTTCTCAAAATTCGCTCCAACGATTTTGATTAAAATTCAAAAATCAATTATTTTTAGATCCTTTAAAATGTACAATCTCATTTTGACGATTGAAATATTCTGAAGACCACTTTACTCTTGTACTTCATAGGGAAGGATAGGAGAAATGGTTGCCATGGTAACAAAATATAAATATTTTCCCATACTAATAAATTTTACATCTTGAATTCTAATGTATCCGAGCGTGAAACTAAATATATCTAGAAAAATCTGGTGTGACAAGTACAGAATAACGTTCCAGAAGGGAAGGGAGTTGTGTGCTGTGCTACCAGTCACACCAGATTTTTTAAAAATATCTTTTATTTAATGTGATTCATCTAAAAAAAAAAAATTTTTTCGAAAATCAAAAAAAGGGCTTCTATAAGTTGTAGATATTTTAAATAGATGTAATAAAAAAATTTGCTTTAAAATTGTGGCCGCTGGAAACTCCCAAAATTAGCACTCCGAAACGCGCACCTTTTTTTTCTTTTCAAAAAAAAAAAAAAAAAATCATTCGGCACAGTCTTTTAGGCCATTTAAGGCTTTTAACGATACTAGTATGTTTAATATATCTATTGGGGTTCCAGGCATTTCTATTTAAGCCATTTGGTATCCAAATGCCTTAAATAAAATCATCGGACTGCCTGGGGTCCGAACTCTCGACTTTTTGTACACGAGATTAGCACGGTAACCCCTACACCCCTGCCCCGAGGGCACGAGCATCTTAATAAATTAATTATAAATTTTTTTGTAAACTCTAAATTTCTTATCATTACCAACAGCAATTATATATCAACAATCAATTTTGTTAATTATTAATGAGATTAGTATAAAGAAAATATAATTTAAGAGACGGTGTCAAAAAAACTCCCAAAACTTTTAGTGGCCAAATTTTACGAGTATCATAGCCGTACCAGCATGGGCGTAGCTAAGGGGGTCCCTGGAGGGTGGGGGCCCGAAGGATCGTGTCCGATCCTCCCACAGAAAATCCCTGTGATCAAATTTTTTTGTTAAATTCACTTCAATCAAATAATCAGAGAGTGGTATAATAATTTAAAATTAATATTTAAATAAATAGTCCACTCGAGAAAAATTTATTTTAATTGAATTCAGCAGAAAGAAAATGGAGACGAGTAAAAGGTTGAAAAGTTGTAGAAAGGAAGTGATAAGTGAGAGAGAGAGAGGAGAGAGAGAGAGAGAGAGAGCTTGATAAATTTAATAAGAGCCTGAGAGTCCGGACAATCTTGCTCTGGTTCGTTGTTATAGTAGAGCTATTAACTTTGAGGGTTTAGTGTGCCCTTTAGGCTCTAAAAGGACTTAGAAAGTTATTCGTTAGGAAAAATCAATTCATTAACAAACGTTCATCCCTATAATTAGATTTTAACTTTTGACAATCTCAAGATAGGAGTAAAATATTTTCTTAGTTGTAAAAAGTGGAAGCAAACGTAGGAGGAATTTTAACTAAAAGAGAGAGAAGGAAAGGAAATGAACAGGAAGGATTAAAGAACAAGAATTAAAGGGCTAAATAGGCCTGAAATTATCTTAAAAATTTCGTTTTAATTGGGAAAATACTAAAAATAAAAATTTTATTAGGTAGAATACAATAGAGTTTTGATAATCCGGCCTAAACGAGACCGATCCTATGCCGGATTCTGAAATAGCCGGATTACCCGAAACTAAAATTTATACATAATACTATATAATGCATACATATTTATCTCTTGCAAAAATCTGTCCCGGCGATATATTAATTAATAAAATCAAAATAAATAAGTAAATAAAGGTGTTGCTCAATTGAATTGGATACCAATCAATTGAAATAAATAGGGCTGCCTCAGATTCCGAAAAAGAACTTTTTTTTAAGGTCTTTTTCGGCATCTAAGATCATTTAGACCCCGTCCCTATTTATTTCAAATTTGTAGTCAATTCAAATGAAATAAATTTTTCTCGCCTGGGTCGGGAAGCGAACCCAAGACCCCAGCCATGAGAAGCTAAAGTCTTCTCTCTGAGCCACGGGTCACGGGCTAAAAAAAGATCTTAAACATAAATTTAAAAAAAAATGAAAAAAGATCCGGGTGTATTCAACCAATCTTTCCAAAAAATGGCAATTTTTCTATAATTTTTTGCTTAAACAATGAGGTTTTTTGAGACAAAAAAAAAAAAAAAAAAAAAAAATTATTCTGGAGTTTATTAATTGGGATTTTTATATATCGTCAGAGTTTTTCTTTCTGCACAAATTGACATCACATTTAGACTAATCTGATTAGCCGTTTGGGAAATACAATGGTTTAAACCTTCAAATAAGAATTTCCCGCCGAGCGCTCTCATGCGGTAAAATAAAATAATAGGAAAAAAGATAAATGGTGAAATTTTTAGCTGAAGAATCATTCTTTCTAACCGTACATTCAGGAGGCGAGCGTGGCTTATCGGATAAGCTGAGGCTTAGTAATTCGAGGTAAAATATCACTCGAGTTCGAACCCAACTTGCCGAAAAATTAAACCAAACAGTCTCTGCTGGAGCAAAAAGGAGTCACATCCCCTCCAATTCCAGGCACTTAGGGCCTGAGGGATATAGGAATTCAGGGGTAAAACATCACCCGAATTCGAACCATTCCTAGATCGGGGGAGCACAATAGATCTGATCTAGAAGATCGCAGTGCAAAGAGAAGCCCCAGAACAACTAATCAATCAATCAACCGTACATTCAAAATAATTATAGGGCCTACCTCTTAAGACAGAGGAGTTATTCGAGCCGATAACTAGCAATTTTTCATGGGGTTTTATCCAACTTTTTCGTGCTTGCTTTCCTACTCGGCCCCTCTACCTGCATTGTAAGACGTTGTCACATCTAAATTAACGAAAATAATGAATATAAAAAATAGCTCACAGTTTTTTGCATATTTCTATACCCCAAAAAGCAGCATCTCAAATTTTATTAAAATCGAACAAAAAAGATATTAATTTTTAGGGGGCATAAAGCTCCCCTTAAAATACTTTACACGTATTTATACTAACAAAATATAAGAGGCAATTAGAAGAGGGGATAAAGAAGTTAAGCTTATAATCTTGAAGAAAACTCGCTTTCCAAAGAGTTATCCAACTCTATTTGAGAAAACGGAACCCATCTCAGTATTCCCATGAAAGATACCCCTCGATGGCTCATTTTCAATATGATTTCCTCATGCCTCTGAAGATGATACAAGTTTATTTGCCAATTAAAAGTACGTCAGAGGAGCGATTGGTTACTTTTCTCCATACCACTAATACAGTATAATATTTCCTTAAAAATTTTTTATAAAAGGTGTCTGCGATGTGTTTATCGTGCCAGTGTCTTAGGTTAAATGTAATAATACGTCCGCAGCGAGAGCAGAAACTGGTCTCGATAATCCCAATCAAACACAAACTCATTTCGCAAAGAGCTTTATCTTAAATGACTTACTTAAAGCTCATAGGACGTTTAAAAACCGCCAATCAAAGCTTTATCTTATTGTCAATAATGGTATAAAATGTATTTATCTAGATGACCTTCGAAGCGAAAAAAGAATTGAAAATTAAAATTATATTCTGTGCGATATATCTTCCTGGGACTTAATTTAAGGATATTTGCCCTCGTCCCCACTCCCCAAGAAAGAAAGAAAAAAAAAAAGATATAAAATAAAAAAGTCTACTTCTTCTTCTCTCCTCGACTTATTCCTGCGATGCGGGGTCGGCGGACCTTTCCCTCCAACCCTATCATGCATTTTGAGACAGGAAGGAATAGAACAGGCCGGCCCGTCGCACGGACTGACTCCTGTTAAAAAGAGCTAGGAAGAGACAGACAAACAAAGAACAGAAGGACTGCCTGTCCCAGCTCGGGCAGCTCGTGGTCGACATCCACTTACCCACAAGAAATCACACCCATCCACCCACAGACAGACCATGTCGCGAAAACCAATTTTTTGGACTCTAGGGACCTCAAAACATGTATATCCATTAAAATCTCGACATCGAATTTTTGACATGAATCAATACTTTCTCTCTCTATATATTAACATATAGAGGTAAGAGAAAGTAAAAAGTATTAAGCATATATTTTTACTTTCTCTTAGAGAAATAAAAAGTATTAAGCTTATATATTTTTACTTTCTCTTACCTCTATATATGTTAATATATATTGAGAGAGAGAAAGTATTGGATTCATGTCAAAAATTCATTGTCGAGATTTTGATGGATCTTCACGTTTTGAGGTCCCCTGAATCCAAAAAGTGGTTTTCGCGACATGGTCTGTCTGTCTGTCTGTCTGTGTGTGAACAAAATATCTCAAGAACGAAAACAGCTAGGAGGTTGAAATTTTATATTTAAGTTAGGCATCCCCCTGAGACGCGAAAATAAGCTTTTGAACAAAATCGGCCGAAGAGTACTAGTACTTTACAATTGTACTTTTTCAGTTTTTTTCGATTTTCTCAAAATTTGCTTTAACGAATTTGATTAAAATTCAAAAATCAATTATTTTTTAGATGCTCTTTAAAATGTATGTTCTCATTTTGTCCTCAAAATCGTTTGAAGCACACTTTACTCTTGTACTTTAAAGGAAAGATAGGAGAAATGGTTGCCATGGCAACAAAATATAAATATTTTCCCATGTTTATAAATTTTACATCTTGAATTCAAATGTACAGTACTGTCGGGAACTAAATATATGTCGACACAAAAATTCAGGTGTGGCAAGCACAACTTTCGATTACGAAGGTAAGAGAAAGTTGTGTGCAGTGCGACCAGTCACACCAGATTTTTTTAGTCTTATAAATACAAGAATTCCCATTCAGTGAAAATTATATTTATTCAATTTAGAAAATAATTCAACATTTTCAGAAATGTCTGTCTGTCCTCTAGGAATTCTTATTATTTAATTAATAAAAAAGCTTTTTTATACGTATAAAAAAGTGTCCAAGTGATAATAATTTGTTAATTTTTTAATAATATAACGCCACTCTTTTGTTTTTAAGGGGCACTTTTTTAAATTTTTAATCATAATTATAGCGTTTATTAATTAAGATAGAAATGGTGGTTGATTTGAGTATAAGAGCCATTAGATAATTAATAAAGTAGTTATCTCTGAAAAGGCTATACATATGAACATGTTTTATATGAAAGGGCAGAGTGGATATCCCTTTTTCTTATAACAGAAAATCTCATTTAAGTTAATTAACATTTTAAGATAATTCGATTATATTTTTTATCTTGATCTTTCAGATAAGTAATAACAATGGCAATTTCTGATGACATCTCATTTAGAATTTTAGAATTTTTTTTGTTATATACTATACAAATTAACTGGGCTTAGTAGAGATATTCCCAAATTGCTTGGAAGAAGAAAAAACATTTCCGATCAATGAGGGAGGCCTAATGGCAGGCGAATGCAAACTCTGATCAAGACCGATTTTTTAGTGAGTCAATATAGGTATCTACAAGACAATCAAAATTAATATAAAAATAAATTATTAAAAAATGATGATGTGGTGTTTTGACAGTCAAGATGAAAAACAAACTATTATATTTTGTCGACGTTTCGAGTGCAGATCACACTCATTATTAGGACAAAATAGGAGTTAGAATGTCATGTTCGTTGACATGGTAGTGTAGCAATGACTTTATCAATCTTTATTTGCTTAAAAATTCTCTTTTCCGTTTGAAGATCGACCTCCAAAGCATCTAAAAAGTAAATGATTTATGAATTTTAATTAAAATCGTTAGTGTAGTTTTGAGAAAATCTTTTAATTAGTAGATATTTCGAACGGCATCACGCCTGGTCATCATCAATAGGGTCGAAATATCTACTAATTAAAAGAGGATGTGAGAGGATTCCATCAAATGCTGAAATGTTTTTAAGGGACCATGCAGACCCGAGCCAAAAAGAAAGCGCCTCCTGGCTTGATTAAAATTCAGCATCCAATTTTATCTCTTGATATTTTGAAACAGTATTTGGGTGAATTTTTTTTTTTTTTTTTGCTGATTAGGCATTCGTACTAGTAAATGTATTGATTTATCTCTCAATGTCGACATGAATGAATTTTTATGTATTTCTACACAATTATAAGATTCCAATAAGGTCAAGAAAGAAATAGGCCTATTTATATTTTTCAGTTGTAGAATTTTTAAGGTTGGTTTTATTAAAAAAATCATCAACAATAGAGGTAATATGTCGACTAGAGTGAAATATTAATAAAAAATATTTCGTTTATTCCAGAAATTTTTCATATTTGATATATATCTATATATATAAAAATGAAATAGGGAAAAATGTATGTATGTAAATATGTATGTATATGTTCTATAGAAATCCACAATTTTCAATGAATCCATTTGAAATTAAGTACACCTATAATACATGGCTCTGGGAGTAACGTAGTAATAATTTGAATCTCTTAAATGTTTTGGAAAATTAATTATAATCAAATTTCTTCAATATGGGAACACAAAATCAACAAGTTGGCTAGGAAATTAGAGAGCGTCCTTTATGCTCTGAGAACCAGCTTCCTACCTGACTATGGGCTGGGGTGGGGGCTACGCAGCAGTTGAAAAACGAAGAGAGGACTCAGGTGACTGACCCTTTAAACAGTCATAAACAGACCCTTTTGTGCTGTTCCCAATCGGTACCCTCGCCTCGCTTGAATATAAGATCCTTCCTTAACATCTTAACACTTGCATTGCAACAAGAAATATTCCAAATTGGGAATAAACTTGCTCGCCGAAGGCGAGCAAGGGGGTCCAGGGGGCGCAGCCCCCTGGCTAGGCGGAAAGCCCGCCGAAGGCGGGCTTTGCGACTAGTTATATATATATTTTATATGTGACATATTTACCTGTCAATATAACAAAAAAAAAAAAAAAAAAAAAATGAAAAATTGACAATATGAATATAATAGCTTTATAAAAAAAGACAAACAAGCCAAGAGCTTCCTTTCAACATTTTACTAGAAGTCTATGGAGATGTCAACTTTCAAGGTGTTCACACATATATAGGCCTATATATATATAGCCTGTGTCTGCATGGCTTCCGATACCAAAAGACAAAAATATTATGCCTGGACCCCAAATAAATATATATTATAAATACGAGTATCGTTTAAAGTCTTAAATGGTCTAACAGTAAGATACCGAAAAGACTGTGTGCATATGTGTGTGAATGTGAGTGTGAATGGGAAAAAGTGTGTGTTAAAAAAAAAATAATAATAATATATCGACGGAAACTAAATATATGTCAACACAGAAAAATCTGTTGTGACAAGCACAGAACACAATTTTCGATTACCGAAGGTAAGAGAAAGTTGTTCGGTGTGCGGCCAGTCACACCAGATTTTTTATTAAGAGTTTACAGAGATTTACAACTCACATACGAACACAATTTTTCAGGCGCTTCTGGAACAAAGCCATGGAAATGAAGGGGGAAACCATTGCAGTTGCTCTTGACATTTTGAAGGCTTTCGATCAGGTATGGCACAAAAATCTTTATGCTAAACTGCCATTATTCCTTATGTACATTAAAGACCTCATGGGAATAACCTCCAACCCAATACATTGCTTTGCAGATGACAGTAGGCTATCCTGCACTCAGAACTGGTGAATCCTCATCCACTGGTCGTCTGGGGGCAGTATCGTCGATTAATGATGATCTTGGTCTATTGGAGGAATGGGGAAATATCAATCAAGTAAAATTCAATTTCCAAAAAACCCAATGTTGTCTAATTTCTAGACAAAAAAATAGGATTTGCCCTCCCTAACAGCAATAATAGTCTCGAGTTCAAAGATTCGTTTTCTGTTCTGGGAGTAAGTATTACATCTGATCTCTCCTGGAGCACCCACATCTCTTCTGTGGTTAAATCTACCGCAATGAAATTAGGTTTCCTATTCAAAACGAAGCGTTACTTTTCCTCCCAACAACTCCTAACCCTCTATAAAGCCCAAATTCAGCCGGATCTTGAATATGGTTTCCACCTTTGGCGAGGGGCGTCAAAAGACGCTCTCTTCTCTTTGGACGCCATACAGAGGCATGCATTTAGACTGATTGATGATTCTACCCTCACCGCATCCCTACAGTCACTAGATCATAGAAGAAGCGTGTCTGCACTCGCTGTCTTCTATAGGTACTATCATGGTCAATGCTCTGCCGAATTAAAATCAATTATCCCACCCAATGCAACATATACACGGAACACAAGGGAGGCATCGTCACAGCATCCCTATGCTGTTCAGATCACGACTAACAGAACTAGTCAATTTCATTCTTCCTTTGTCCCCATGACATCCCGCGATTGTCACAAGCTCCCTGCGGGTATCTTTACCAAAACCTACAATCTTCAGACTTTTAAGTCTAATCCCAACAGACATCTTCTCAGTTCTCGCAGTTGAGTTCCCCTTTTATACTTCTCCTTTTTTCTTTTTTTCTTAAAATATATTGCTGGCTGCATGTGACCACAGGTCATTATAGGGGGGCTAATACAATGATTGATTGGAAAAAATTTTTGAGCCACACCATTTGGGAATTTGGAGACCCGAATAATTTTCCTGAACTCTCACTAATATCTTCTTTGAAACCAACAAGATATTTAAAGGAAGGAGTATTGTCCTAGTCAAGACTAGTAACTTATTTATTTCCTAATCGTAATAAAAGCATTGGTGAGAAAATATAATTCAAAGCTGATAATGAGTTAATCATAATTTATAATCTGTGTAGCTTAGGATATTGATTGTAAAATAATTTGGGAGTGAGATTATTGCTCTCTGGATTAACATGTCACAGACTCTCAATTAATTTGAACCAGAAACTTTATTATCCCTTCAATCAACAAACAGACTAAATATATGAAAAATTGTATAATATTAATTTATTGATGAAAAAAGTGTGCCTCAATTACAAGGTTGTGCCTGAAATTATTTTAATTTCCTTCAGATAAAATTCAATGGTGACTCATAATATACTACCAGACTAGGGAGGAGGGGGGGGGGGGATGCTATACTCCAGAGCCCGAGTTTTTAAGCTCTAACCTTAAATTTTAATAAAAAATAATAATTTTGGTCTTGGTTTTAGCTGAGGGTCCAGACTAAATAGAAAAGCTGTCTTGGAATCTTTAATTGACAATTCTGCATCACCCAAGGCGAGAAAACCTAATATAATATTGAGAAGGTTGAATAAATAAATCCAGAACTGATATTCAGGCAATTTATTCGAATTAAATTCTTCCGCTATAGGTCAACGTTTCGGGGCTCAAATCATCATTCTTCGTTCGGCACCATTGCCTTTTACCACATGTTTTGTAGCGAAACTAACCACTTCATTTATGACAAAATTGAGGGCTAATTGTTTTCTCGACACCGCATGGTCCTGAGGAAGGAGCTGTTTGAGCCCAGAAACGTTGACCTAAAACGGAGGAATTTAATCAGAATAAATTGCCTGAATATCAGCTCTGGATTTATTTATTCAACCTTCTCAATATCCACCAGGCTGCCCCTATCTTCATCACTAATATAATATATAAAAATAGTTTAGGGGATTTTAACATATTTTCAAATATCTTTTTTATGGGAAGGAGGGGGAGGGCGGATTAATATATAGCCTCATGCCCTGCAAGTCTCTCGGCGGCCTAGAATATGATCCTTCGTCAACTTACTTGGCAAGAATTTTGATAACTGTTAAAATTTTATATTTTCTTCTTTACCTGGCTTATGAATCTTAAGATTTTAAATGGAATTATAAAGATTAGGTCCTTTTAATTAAGGGGAAAGATGGACAATTTATGAATTCTAATTGAAGAATTTTGTAATTTTTATATATTTTGAATTGCATCTTGAATTGCAAAATGATAAATGTATACGTCCAACTTTTCAACAAGAATTTATTATTATACATTCAAATGATTTAAATAGATTTCATCACGATGAAATGACAAATGTCGGAATTTAAAAAGTCCAAATGGTTGATGAGTGGGATGAGAATTTGAAATTAGAGTTTTTAATAGATTAGTTTCTATATTTCAATTGGTAAAATGAAATAAATCAAAAGTGTCATCAGTGATGGGAATAATTTAAACTTTTTATTGAGATGCATTTATTTATCAAATTTTATCTTTAAATATGAAAATTTCTAAGAGAAGTCACATGAATCGAAAGGACATAAAAATTAGGTAGAGTTTTTTTAATTAACCCTCTAATTCCCAGCATTTTTTAATAGCATCCACCCCGGATTTTTTCTTAGGGAAATTCTTGTTTTAGAAAAGGAAAAATCATTCATAATCATTTATATTTGGTAGTTTTCTCTTTACGGATGCATATAAAAAGTAGAATTAATAAATACATGATAAAGTTGATGAAATATGGAAAATTAATAATCATCCCCATTTAATAGTTGCAGGATTCTCATGAAAGGAGAGCAACATTTATTCCTCTTGTTAATTTAAAAGTCATATGATCAATATTAATCAAAACGACTATCTATGTCTATTCATGAATAAGCAGAGAAATATAAAACTAATTGGAAATTCTGAAATTTCGTTTGAAGGCTATTGATAAATTACATTTGAATGAAAAAAACGTAAAAATTTGCAAAAAAAAAAAAAAAAAATCAATGCCTCTATGTGAAAAACAAAGCTTGAAAGAAAAATTTTTCTGATTTCCGAAATATTTTTAAATCTGACCACTTCACTTAGAAACATTTGTAATATTTCTCAGAAATGAAAGGCAGAAGAAAATACAGCCAGAATTTTTTCTTTAAAAAATATATTTTTAACAGCTAACGTTTAGGTTTTGGAGCCATCTTCGGAACAGTGAAACAATTATCTTTTATACTTAGAGGAAAGTCCCAAATTCGGACCCCCATTTTGTTTTTATAGTATAAAATATATAAATTATTGAAAAAACCTGTTTTAAAGATATGTAATATTTACTTTACTATGTGATGTACTATTGGTAATTTATTTATGGCAAATATATATGTATAAATTACAGGGGTAACAATTTTTTAAAAAACTTACACTTTGGTGATTTTCAAAAAGGTTGCCTAAACTGGACCCCTGGGTAAAATGACCAAAAACTTAATTTACTGAACTAGGAAAGGGAATAAATCTGAAAAACAATTATAGAACGGTTTGACAAAAAATATATTTTTTTATTTTAACATTTTTTAATGTAAAAATTGAAAATGTGATTGAAAAAAGAAAATAAAAATAAATGTGAAAATTGAAAAAAAGGAATGTTGAAAATGTGAAAAGTCAAGGTAAATACTTCAACATTGGGTTTTATAAGGGGTAGAAGTTTACATAAAAGTTTTACATAAAACATCACACATTATGTAGGGGGTCCAGTTTAGGCAACTGTTGGGGGTCCGTTTTAGGCACCTCACTTCTGCATTTCAAAACGCCATATTTGATAAAAAACATCACATTGGAAATAATTACATGGTCAAATGATTCCTTCAACATTACCATTTAAGAATATATAAGGGTTGAAAGGCTTGCCTGTCACTTATCGCGTCCAATTAAAAAAACTGAGCACTCACAAAAACTTTTAATTTTGCCAAAACACTAATGGCTAACTGTCAAGTAAACAACTAGAGCAGGTGACGTTAGGGCTCTACTTTGTGGTGGAATCTTGCACTAGTATTTACACTGTCTTTCGTAAGTTTCAGCACTAAACAGAGACAATAACCATGGGGGTAATTAGGGAGGGGTCGTATTTGGGTACTTTCCTCTATAGTTTTACACAGGAAAATCGTACCTATTAGTTGTGATTATATGCCACTGTATTCGGAATTGGTGTTATATGTAGCATTAGAAAATATTGTTAAATAATTTTTTTGTGTGTGTTAGAAATTCCTTAAATTGGGAATCCAGAAATTTTAATCTAAAATTGTTAAAAAATGCATTCTTCATTTAATGCCGGATTAACATATTAGTAAAATAAATAAATAATAAAAGTAACAAATGCTACGACCACAGAGCTAATAAATATACGTGGGCGTAGCTAGGAAATTTGCCTGGAAGGAGGGGCATGGGACCACTTATCCTCCGGGAAGATCAATTACAAGTCATTTCCCCTTTTTCGTCTACAGATTGGGGGAAGATCACAGTCATGAACCTTTTCGAATTTTTTTTCGCCTCTTTGTAATGAAATATTTTCCTATATGGTCATATATATCAGTGGTGATTGCAAACTTTTTTAATCTCCTCTTCTATTGTAAGTAATGAAGCACGCAGTTCATTTAATAGACATAAAAGAAAAGTTGTTAAGTTTATTTTCTCTGACCATCAGGGAGGGCTATTGGATAAAATTTATGTTAACTTAGAACTGTAGCAATGAATATCAAAATTTAAATTAAAAGAACTTTGTTTTAATTAAGATTAGCCGCACCATCCCCCTCTCGTCTTTTCATACGCCCTTGCAAATAAAGGCCGGCGGACTTTAATTTTTCTTAGAATCATCACAGGTCTTTGTTGAATTTTATTTTATTTCAAGCAGAAGGGCCTAATTCATATACTTGAATATACAATGGGAGAAATCGTAACTTCAACAATGAATCTCACAATCAGAATGTTTTCGAAATTTTGGAACGGAGATAATTTTCTCGTAAGAAGATCATATTTGAACATATAAAATTTCGTTTCAAGATTCTTATGGTGTGAAGATATCCATGGAGGGGATAGACATTAGCGCATTATAGATCAGGGGCGTATATAGAAATTTTTTTCGGGGGGGGGGGGCTGAACTCAAAAATTTTTCAGCGGAAAATTTTTTTTTAAGAAACAATTTTTTTTCACACGGAATTTTTTGCGGAACATTTTTTCTTTTGCAGAATCAAAGTTTTCCACCCTGCGGAAAAATTTGTTGCGCTGATGTCTGTATATCCCTATATACATGTATGTATATGTGTTTGGGAAATTTCGGGGGGCCCGGGCCCCCGCCCCTTATATACGCCCCTGTTATAGATTATTATTTTGAAAAAGTAAAATAAATGTATTGCTATAGATTTTTTTACTTTATTGTAATTTGTTACTTAAAATATTAATAGATTATTATTTTGTATGTAAATTTTAAAATAATTCAAAGGATTTGAAGGGGTTTAATGCAGAAAAACAAGAAGCATACTGAGACTCAAACCGATTACTATAGTAATTTACTATTACTATAGTAAGCTACTCTCTCCTCTGCTTCTAGTACATCGGCGCCCTTGGGACCGCTCTTTATTTTTTCACATTTTAAAAAATTAAAAACATTTCACAAAATCACTAATTTTCTTAAATTAAAATATTTGAATAACTAAAACGGAAATTTTAGCTAATATTTTTCAACGCCAATTAACAAAATGTGCACGAAAATTATTTCTCTTTAGAAAGAAAATAAATAAAGACAGCAGCCAGATTTTCAGTGGAATTCCCAAAATCTCAGAACGTTTTTGTCTAAATTTATTGGACCATCATCATTTAATTCGTAGCTACTTATACACAAAATCTATATCAAAATAAATAATTAACACAATCGGTAAATTTTCATTTGTAGCTAGGATGTTTACTAGTCGACAAGGTGTTTAAAATAAAACAAGAGATTTTAGCCTAAATCTTTGTACAGGCCACTAAACTTCATTTTTTTTATATACTAGCCTAATTGAACTATTTTACTCTTGTCTTTTTTTATAGGTTTAATAAATCGACGGTGGCCGGAGGAATTCAACAGGTAGGAGGGGCGGACAATTAGGACCAGAGAGGGCGCTCTCCCCCCTCCCCCTTTGAGCGCGTGGGAGCATCAGGATGGGGGCGGCGTCAGGGAGGGCAGACTATAAAGCGACAAGCCGGCGCACGCCTCGCACCCTCAGGTGGCCAGACCCTTCGGTGTTCCTCTGCAGACGCAAACCACCCTCGGCCTCCGACACAGAGACAGCACAGGTTAGCAATCATCGAACCCTATTCATTCTCCCCTTTATTGTTTTATCAAACACACAACGTCTAAGATTGATTTTTTTTGTTAATTATTTGGAAATAATCAGCTTATTTTATATTTTTTTCGGCCTAGATAATATAACAAACTAGGTTTTAACAAATCGTAATGAGCGTTTTTTTAATTTATTTCAAAAAAAAAAAAAAAAACTGAATTTTATAAATAAAGTGATAGCTTTAGTTCCGCTGATTTTCTGGACTATTTGTAACCGGAGGAACTAAGATAATTGGTTCCAAATCAAATTTTTTACCTATTCTCTTAACTTTCTTATTTCTCAAGTAAAAAAAAAAATTTTGTTAGAAAATTTCAAAGTGAAAGAAGCCGGAATATGTGAGATATTCAGCCGTTCAACGGCTGAAAGTCAAATTCAGTGGAATCAGATTTTTATTTATCAAAAAATTAGAAATTTAATTACCGGAACTGATTTGTAAATTTTGGTTGTGTGTGCTACATTAATTTACCAGTCGATTTGTAAAAAGCAATTTTTCAAACTTCCTGTCTTTCTCCTTTCGCGTATTATTGTAGGCCTATAGATTTCTTAATTTAGCCTAATTAGAAATTATAACGTTTATACGCCATATTTTTCATTGGATAGTTTACAAAAATTATCCTTATTATATTAGATAAAATAATAAATAACAGATAATATAATAGATAAAATGAAGGGAGGATGGTCAGACAATAATATAAATATTAATTTATAGCTGGCAGATCCGTGGTTCAACCCCCGGCTATTTGAGTTAGCCTAATTAGTAAATTAATATTACGAAATAAATAGGCTATCATTGTTTCTTTAAACAATGAAATAGTTTGCTTTATAAATCTTTTCGGAATCTGAGACGTTAAAATGCCGACACAAAAAAAAACCTGTTGTGGCAAGTACAGTATACAACTTTCTATTAACTTCAGTAATTCAAAGTTGTGTGCAGTGCTTGTACACCAAATTTTTTATATTTTCGATCAGATAATAATATGTCGCGTTTCATTTTAAGATAGGATTTTTTCTTGTGGATTTTCAACTAATTATTTTTAATATTCATAATTTTAATATACAGATTTGAGCCAAATTTAAAGAAATGGAATTTTTTTTTTATAATTTATATGAGATACTTTTATTAAAATTGTTTATATTAGAATTATTTCCCCATTAATTTCAGAAATGAATATTAAGAAACCCGTGGGATTTTTAATTTACTTCCATATTAATTTTTAAAGGCTGAATTTGTATTTTTATTTGATAAAACAATTTCGGAGTTCAGTTAATGTAATTTCACTTTTTTTTTTTTTATTAAAATTTCCATTTGATTTAGTTTGGGAACTAGACTAGTCTGTAAAATTTAATAATCTTCATAGCTCTTATTTAGTCTACTGTAGTTTAATTGAATTTGTCACTTATTTTTTTTTAATCAACTCCTCCATATTTCTAAAACTTTTTATGCTTTTTTATTGAGATGATAAAATTTTTCAAAATCTATAGACAACTTTAACAATAAAAATGATAAAATATAAAGAGTTGTAATGTGATTAATTATAAAAAGAAAATTTCATCTTCATTGATTTAAGGAATAATTTCTTCTTTTTTTTTTTGTTTCATCTTTACATTAAGAAAATTTCTCTATATTTGCTTTAAATATGTCGTCATGCCTCTTTATTTTAATTAAAATTTTTATGAGATTTAAAAAAATCCTCAACTATTGTATCTTTTTTCTCTAAGTGCTTTACTTTTAGCATTTTGTAATTTCGAATAAGGGGATTTGAGCTATACCCAGAACAAAGATGCGATTGTGTATTATAACTTTATGCTTTCTGTACTCAGGATCCGAAATTCCTTGAAATTCGGCCTGAGGTGGACATTAATTCTAGAATATTCAATTAACTTCGTACTGAAATCTAATCTATAATTCTCTCTTTATCAAGCAAAAAATTATTGAATTTCAAAATTTTGATTGCAGATACTTTTAGAACATAAAGTGACTTCGATATGTGGAATAGTTTTTGAGATATTTGTCAAATATTTTCAAAAAAACAGAAACTAATAAGCTAAAATTTGTAAACTATTTGGGAGTGAAAACCGCCAAAAAATAGGAGAAATCGTATTTTTGTGCCATTTAAAAAGTTTTGGAAAAAATTATAGAAATTCATTTTAATCTATTGATAGTTTATGGTAATACAATTAAATAATATAATAAATTTTTCGACCAGTCAAAGGTTAAAAACCATTTAAAAAAATCCAATTTTGGGCGATTCTCGTAACTTAAAAAATTTTGAAAAAACTGGAATGTCACGTATTTTATCCCTATATATGATAAAATAAAATTTCTTGAATTCTTTTCTCATATAAAAATCAAGTTAGAATAAAATTTTTTTAAAGCTTTATAAGACCTCAGTGGCCCCCGGGTCTGGTGTAGTAGTTAGCGTGCCTACCTCCTATACCAAACGTCGCGGGTTCGGACACCAGACAGTCCGATGATTTTATTTAAGTCATTTGGATACCAGATGGCTTAAATAGAAATGCCTGAACCCCCAATAGATATTTTCATGAAATAACGGTTATCGTCAGAGTCTTATATGGCCTAAGCTGCCGTAAAGACTGTGTGAATGTGGGTGTGAGTGTGAGTGAGAAAAAAGTGTGAATGTTTAAAAAAAAAAGACCTCGGTGGCAACTTGAAAAATTTATGTTGAAATGTACATTGAACCATTTGTTGAAAATTTTTCAACTGACCTGTTCAAAAATAAGTTTTAAGTGGGTGGAAAGTAGGTGGGGGTTGATTTATCCCATATTTTTATGGCCCAACAAACAGTTTCAATTGTAAAATAAAATTTTTAGACTTTGGGGCATTTCACTCTCTTTGAAAATATCAATTTTATTTTAATTTAAACTTGTAAATAGAAAAAAAATGGGCCATTCGCTGGAGTTGTACCCACGTTCTCTACGTTTGTGGACATTTTAACTTATAACAAATTGAATATTTTTGTTGGCTTATAGAGCTTAGGATTAGAGTGGAATTTGGTTAAATCCATTTCTGATAACGCAAAATTATATTTTTAATTAAATTAATTTGATTTTTTTTCATTAATATTTACGACGTCGGAGGAGTAAAAAGAAATATATTTTCTGCATTTGATTGTTTATTTTAATTAATATTTTCAAAGCCATATTAAATACCTCTCTAAATTAAACATTTTACTTTTCAAATGTAATGTGTTTGGAAATATAACATTGAGATCAAATGTCTAAAAAAATATTTAATGCTTTTTTTTAATAGTCCATGAAAAATCAAATGGATCTATGACAATTTATTTTATAATTTCCCGACAATATATGAACGAAAAAGGTAATTCAGCAAAAAACATTTAAAATTTTAAACTATTTTATTAAAAAAATAATATTCATTAATGATGATTGGGAAAGTCTGGAGTAGATAGATGAACCACAGATGAAAATGCTGGAGGTATTTTCATTTGTCGTTCATCAATATTCATTTTAATGGATGTTTATGTTTATTCAAAAATAAACATAATTGTTTTCCAAAGAAAGGGGATTTGGTGATACAAAACCTTGGTATAGGGACGCCACTGTTCAGCAGACCTAAGACATAATTTTAACAAGCCTTTGAGTGTTGTTTATTGGCGAGGCCAAACATCCCATGGCCCCCGAGAATCGAACCCGGGATCTCCAGTCTTTCCGGGGCACCAGGCCACCTGACCCTCGACCTGCACCGAAATATTTAACTAAGAAATAATGTTTAAAAATATATATTATTAATTAATATTTATTTTTTCGGTATGTATAGGCTAATGAATTATATGTAAATTACACATATTGTTCTCTCGATTACAAAGTAAAATTAAATATGCAAAATTCGTATTTATGGAAATAATTTAAAAACCCAGGTGTTGCACAGTATATATTTATCATCTATTAAACGTTAATAAATGCTTTCATTAAAATATTCAAAATATTTTCGAGTTTAATAAATCAAATTTTTATATTTTCCAACAATGAATTGGTAATAATTTATTTCATCTTCACTTACTAGTAATGAATATTAAAAATATTAATCTCCGATAAAAATTAATGTTAATTAATTAATTAATATTATTATAAATGAATGAGAAATAAAAATGCTGGAGGTACTTTCAGGTCAAATTTTAATACCACTATACAGCCGACGTTTCGGGGGACTCAACGCCTCCCTTCATCAGGACTAATCGACTCATTTTCTTATGACTAAACCGTTGAGGGTTCATTGTTTAAAACCACATTAGTCCTGATGAAGGGAGGCGTTGAGACCCCCGAAACGTCGGCTGTATAGTGGTATTAAAATTTGGCCTGAAAGTACCTCCAGCATTTTTATTTCTCATTCATCTGTCTGCGCCAGGCTTTCCCAATCATCAATTGTTATTATAAATTATGTATCTTTTATGAAAGCATATAAATATAGGACAGATATAGGCTAAGGTGACCACACGTCCCAATTTTGGCGGAACTGTCCCGCTTTTTGGAGGACTTTCCCGCGACCCGACGCTTTTTAAAAAAGTAAAAATAAAATAGTATCAATAAAATATGGACAACTGAAAAAAAGCAGTGGAAAATTAAAACTTTATTTATTAAAAAATTTATATTAAAAAAAAGTGACTATTTGTATAATTTTCAAGGGCCTCTGCAGTTACAATTGTTTGAGTACCACTGTTCAGTCCCTTTGAAAGGAGACGACAGCCCATCTGTCACTGTATTCAAATCATTCAGCAATTTTTATCAATATGTCCCTGAAGATGCCAAAAAAAAAAATTAAACTTTTAACCGATTTTTTTTTTTCAATGAACAGAAATCTCTATTTGTTTAATGAAATTTAAATTACATGCATAATTTATGAACGAGGGTGTTCGACAGGTGGGGCCAATATTCTGCCTTAGGTCGAAAATCGTCCATCACTCTGGCCAACACATCACGATCGATTGTTGTTACTTCTTGCGTGATTGCCACCTTCGGAGATGGTTTTAGAGGTACAGACAGGAGATTTGAGATATCCACAAGAAAAAGTCGTAAGATGGTGTGTTGGGGGTTTAAAATGTTACCTTCTTCTTCTATCCTGGCCTTATCCTTACTGATGTATTAATACTTTTTTAATTTTTTTCATAATCATCAATAATTTATTAAATGTTCTTTAAAATTTAAGTTTGAGTCGATTCCTCATCTCATCCCCCCCCTCCCCACCCCCAAATTGTTTGAAGCAGACTTTACTTTTGTACTTTTTTTTTTTTAAACATTCACACTTTTTTCTCATTCACACTCACATTCACACACTCATTCACACAGTCTTTTCGGCAACTTAGGCCATTTAAGACTTTAAACGATATCCGTTATTGATTATTATACATATTTGGGTCCAGGCATTCTTATTTAAGCCATTTGGTATCCAAATGCCTTAAATAAAATCTTCGGACTGCCTGGGGTCCGAACCCGCGACGTTCGGTATAGAAGGTAGACGCGCTACCAACTACCCAAGCCCCGTGGGCTACTTTTGTATTTCATAGGAATTACGACTTTTTCCTGTGGATATCTCAAATCTCCTGTCTCTACCACTAGCACTAAAAATGGTAATCACCCAAGAAGTAACAACAATCGATCGTGATGTGTATATGTGGGGTTGGCAAAATTAATTTATAAAAAAAATGAGACCGAGAGAAAATCAAGCCGACCTGACGCTTGATATGAAAAAAAGGGGAGGGGGAAAAGACTGACATAAAGGAAAGGAAGAAATGCCAGCCTTAGCTCGGGTAACTCGTGGTCGCCATCCACGTACTCACTAGAAGTGAGCCCCTGAGTATGGCCTTAAAATGTTACCAAAATTTGAAATTAGCCATTCACAAACTGATTATTATTATTTTTTTCATAAAATGGCTAAGGAAAGAGTATTTTCTGTAATAAATTTTAATTTTAGTTAAAAAAATTAATCAATCATATTTATTTCAAAAAAATCATCACTAAGAATAAACTCTCTTTGCTCTTAATTTTGATTGGATGGCTCAGAAAACCAAGCGTGAGGATCGTCCCTCTGTAGCCATCATTATTATTATTATGCCTATATTATATTAAATATTGATATTGAAAACACTAATCGCCTCTGCAGCCGAAAAGAGAAATAAAAAAAAAAACTACTTGCTTGGTTCTTTCAAATTAATCTTTTTAAAAAGTTTATTTTACGACTAAAGGATAATATTTTTTATAATTCCTCCCCAAAATAAATAGCAAAGCTGACCCTTGGGCTTGGTTTAGGGCGCTGGCCTTCTATACCAAAGGTGGCGGGTTCGAATCCCAGGCAGTATGATAATTTAGTTTAGGCCATTTGGATTCCAAAGAATGCATGGACCCCAAATGTATATATTATTAAATAACGGGCTCGGTGTATCTGGTAGCGCGCTTGACTTGTATATCAAGGGTCGTGGGTTCGGACCCAGGTTGTCGGATGATTTTATTTAAGCCATTTGGATACCAAATGCCTGGATCCCAAATACATATATATTCAAATAATAGTTATCGTAAAAAGTCTTATATGGCCTAAGTTGCCGAAAAAGACTGTGTGTGTGTGAGTGTGAGTGTGATTGGGAAAATAGTGTGTGGTAAAAAAAAAATAGCAAAGTTGTGTTCATTTCGTAAAATTTTGGTGGATTTCCTTATTTTTTTTTATATACAAACAAAATATTGAAAAATTCATTTTTTGTTAATTATAATTTAATAAGAGTAAATGTATTTATAGCAAATAAAATGCTTTAAATTGTAATCTTTTTTAATCCATTTGCCTAACTACGTAATATTTTATTTGTTTTCATTTGTTTTATTCTATTAAATGGCTAAATTATTAAATGGCAAATTAAAAAAAAAAAAAAATTTAAATATATAATGATTAAAAAATAAATCACATTAGGCTATTTAGCTTTCATTGATTTTTACTTTCTCGTATAGAGAAAAACTAAAGCAGCTAGATGGATGAAATTTAGTATATGCTCCTTACACTAAAATTGTAGATTTCTATCAACTTTTGGAGTAAATAGGTCACTTGGAAGTAGTACTTTACTTAAAAAGTTTTTTCAAAAATTTTGAAATTTTCAATTTTTTTGTTATATTATGATAAAATACTCTATTTTAAAAAGTTTTTATTCTTTGACATTTTTTCGAAAACTGAATAGATTTTGAAATAATCAAAGAAGAAATAGAAAATATTCGTTAATTTTGATAAAAAATCAAAACAAAATCAAACAGGTGTCATTAAAAAAAGGGTAATTTTTAATAATTTTTAATGCCACCTGTTTGATTTTGTTTTGATTTTTTTATCAAAATTAACGAATATTTTCTATTTCTTCTTTGATTATTTCAAAAACTATTCAGTTTTCGAAAAAATGTCAAAGAATAAAAACTTTTTAAAATGGAGTATTTTATCATAATATAACAAAAAAATTGAAACTTGCAAAATTTTTGAAAAAACTTTTTAAGTAAAGTACTACTTCCAAGTGACCTATTTACTCCAAAAGTTGATAGAAATCTACAATTTTAGTGTAAGGAGCAAATACCAAATTTCATCCATCTAGCTGCTTTGGTTTTTAAGCAATCGTGTTCACACACACACACACCCAGACGTAATTCCAAAAGAATATACGAGAAAGTCTCGGGGAAGTCAATCCCATATTTTTCAATATTAAATTAAAATAATAAAAACGCAGGGTAGGGTTGAAGGGAAAAAGTGAGGTCCACCGACCCCGCATCGAGGGAATAAGGCGAGGACAGTAGAAGAAAAAGACAACTATAAACCTCCTGAAATTCTTTTTATATTTTTATTAAAATTTTATGTTGATTTTTGAGATTTTAGGGAGGGGGAAAAAAGAAAAAAATCTTGACTAGTCTTAATAAATCCCTCAATAGAGTATAAGAATCATAGATAACTTTTCAACTTTGTACATTTATAAAGTATATTTCTATTCTATTTGAATGTTTTGTCCTCATTTAATCAAGGATGAGTGTTATGTTTATGATTTCAAAGGGTGTTTTTTTTTTTAATTAATAATTTAAAAAATCTTGCGGTTAACTGCAAAGGGTTTAATTTACATCATAATAATAACTTTGATGTTTTTATCCATTTTTTTATGTCAAAAGAGTATATATAATTTTTAATACTAGTGTGTTTGTAAAATGAAAGCCTTGAATTTTACAAATTCGGGTAGGATATTAGGAAAGAAATAAAAAATATTTTAATTAAAAATAATTCTCTTGAATATTGATATTAATATTTTTTTTTAATTATTTAAAAATATAGAATATAGAAACTAATCCATTATTAACTGTGAGGAAGATACCGGAATTCACGTGTCATAATATTAAAAGTGACAGGAGCCAACTAAGAAACCTAACACATCAATCAATAAGTCTCGGAATTAATCAACAGATGTAAACAAATTCATACCATTCTCAGTTAGAAGTTTCGGGTCAAATATTCCGACATTGTGGCATTGAGTTACAATGGTGTTAGTGACGCTATTTTTGCTATTTCCAAGACAATTGAAAAAATGTATGGTATCGATATCCAAATTGCATGAGTTGAACTTGGAATGGCTTCCGCTTCCGCGGATTCCACAGTGTTCTTCAGATTAGCGAATATTGGCTGTTCGCAAACTCGAAAAAGATGTTACAGAGAAGGAAAGAAATTTGGCTTGAATTGCCCCACAGATAAATTGTTCTACACGAAAGGTCGAATCCAGAAAACTTTCGGGGATGGGGTAATCTGGTGTTTCTGCTCGCACAACCCACAACTTTCTCCAATTTAGGGCCATTTAAAGTTGTATTCTGTACTTGTTTACCAGATTTTTTGTGACGAAATAGATGTGATCACACACCCCTACAGACCATTTTGAGGGACTCACTTTTTTAAATCAGGGACCTATTATCTCAGGGAATTCTCGGCTGGAGATTCGTATATGATTTAAAACAACTTGCAGGGGTCCCGACTTTGCCGGGTTCGGTCCTGTTAAGATCGGTTTTCCGAAAATTTAGGAAAGAGTGAAATGAATTGAGGAAGACTGCTCATGAACCGGTATCTATTGCAGATTATAAAATAATTAATTGGAAAAAATAACATCAACAGTCATTTTATTTTCCCATATTTCGGCTGCATTCTGCAATTCATTTTCTGGGCAAAAAAAATATGATTCCCACTTAACTTGATTATTTTTGATTGATCAGAAATGGTGAAATATTTACAAATAAATTGATCTGAAGTGGCTTGTATTATTCGTTTCTTTTAATTCTACAATTGAGCAATATATTTATTATTTACAATCTTAAGGAAAGGAACAGAAAAAATATAATATTGATAGATATAAGATTAGTAAAAATCTCATTTGCTTCCTCTTTAAAGTGCATATATCAATTAATAAATCTTGAGAATTTACTGGCTAAAAGACGCGACAAAATGTCAGCTTTCAAAATTATCTTGATTGATGATTTGGAATAAAGTTAATTAACCACTAAATCAACAAAAAAAAATACCAGCGAGAATTTTGATCGATTTGATAAACTTATATTATAATTAGTCATCAGGTAAAGTTTCTTATTAATAATCAAAATAAAAGAAATTTAATTTACATTACGTTCAGTAATCGAAAGTTGTGTTCTGTGCTTGTAACTTTGTGTGACATATATTTAGTTTCCAACAGTACGGTACATTCCAATTTCAAGATGTAAAATTTAAAAGAATAGAAAATATTTATATTTTGCAACCATTTCTTCCATCTTTCTTATGAAGTACAAGAGTAAAGTGATTTTCAGAAGATTTCAATGCCAAAATGAGAATATACATTTCAAAGAGCATCTAAAAAATAATTGATTTATGAATTTTAACCAAAATCGTTGGAGTAAAATTTGAGAAAATAAAAAAAAAAACTGAAAAACTACATCAGTAAATTACTAGTACTTTTTGGCTGATTTTGATTAAAAGCTTATTTTCACGCCTCAGGTGGGTGCTTAACTTAAATATAAAATTTCAACCCTTCTAACTCAATTCCTTCATGCTTTAAATTGAACACCGACAGACAGACACACACTCACACACTTTTTTGGATTCAGGGGACCTCAAAACGTGTATATACATCAAAATATCGACAACAAATTTTTGACATGAATCCAATACTTTCATATATATATATATATATATATAGGCTATATATGTATATTAACATGTACATATAGGTAAGAGAAAGTAAAAATATAGTTTATATAATGTATAGCAACAGGTGCTCTAAGTATTTAGGGAGATATTAATTTTTTTTTAGATGGCATGTGCTTACTCAACAACAAAGTGATTTCTGATCTGAGATTTAGGTTCAACATTTAATGAAAAATAATCAATACAAAAATTTATATGTTTAGTTCACGGTGTGACTAATCGCTAAATAATTTTTTTTTTTTTTTAATTAGTTTTTTCGTCCCCTGTTCTTAAAAACAAAAAGTAAAAATTTATTCATTTAGCTAATAAGAAAGAACATGACATAAATGAAAGATAGGGATAAACGGCACCAAGGAAAACTTGCGCCCGGGGCCAAGATTATAATATGCGCCCACTCACCCAAAAAAATCAGTCCAATAGTTGAGAGTATGAACTCAAATAGCGAAGCATTGAGTCAATAGTGGAGTTGTCATAAAGTCTGTATTATTATACATTAATTGTTTGTACAAAAATACAATGCAATGCTTATCAGTCATATATACAGAGCGCCAAGTCAGAGATACAAAGTTGTTTTGATTAATCATTAATGAAAAATAATCAATACATTTAATCATTAATCAAAACAACTTTGTATCTCTGACTTGGCGCTCTGTATATATGACTGATAAGCATTGCATTGTATTTTTGTACAAACAATTAATGTATAATAATACAGACTTTATGACAACTCCACTATTGACTCAATGCTTCGCTATTTGAGTTCATACTCTCAACTATTGGACTGAGGATGGTTTTATCTCATTAAAGCCGAAACTGTTTCCTGAACAGAGAGTTTAATTTCGTGGAGACTCAATACCTGGCTGCATTCTCCTTTCCTATCTACTGTTTATATTTTATTATATATTTATGCCGCTCCGAAATTCTGATGCCCCTAGATCAATTCCACGCCCCCCTCCCCTAGAGTGGAAGCTATTGCCGGACGACTCTAGATAAATGTTCCTTCTAATAACAAAAAATTATTAACAATAATATTATTTTTAGATAAGTTTTGTTATCTTTATGTCTTCTCTACAATCATTATTATGAATAATCATATTTTGTAAAACTATACGCTGCCAGCGCCCCTCACTTCAAGGCGCCCGGGCCCTCCCCCCCCCCCTTGATGTGGCACTGGATGAAAGCAATAAAATTAGGGATTTAAAAGAGAAGAGGAAGATATTGGTAAGACTGAATAGCCAAGAAGAGCTGAGCCTTGGATAGATAGCTCGCAAAAATGGCGTGAAACAAATGTATGGAATTTTATAATAGAGCCTGCCAATGCATAATATTTAGCATGTCTAATGGCTGCAAAATGATAATAAATAATTGAAATGAGAATAATTATTCCTACAAATTAGTATATCAATTTCGCGATCCTAAGTTATTTAACTCGTGCCTTTGACCTATGGCTCAGAGGTAGAGCATTGGCTTCTGATACCAAAGACCAAGGCCTGGGCGACAAAATTTATTTTATTTGAATTGGATACCAATTAAATAGGGACGGAGTCTAAATGGCCTCCGATATAGAAAAAATCCTTGAATAAAAAAATGAATATAAATGAGGGTTTCGTGGGAGTCGAACCAACATTCTCCCCTGGTTTACGTCGGGGGGTATTTAAGTCAAGTGAACCTATTATTCTCATAAGATGCACGGCAGAAAAATATGCCGGTAGTGGTGGTGTCGGCAATCTTGATTTACCGAGCCTCGGTAAGAGGTGCTTAGTTTATAGGTTAAAACATACAAGGGCGTAACCACATGGGTTCAAATCCCGCAAATGCCTTATTTTTCTAATTTACGAATTTAAGGTAAATAAATTTAGATAACATAATTGATAATACTTTAAATAAATAAATAAATTCTCGATAAAGAAACAAAGATTGTCATGAAAAACCTAAGAAATTTTGAGAAAAAGAGTTTTTAGTTTGTAGCCCTTATTGGTGGATAGTGAGCAGGAGGGAGAGGAGTTAGATGAAGTAAACTTGACTATTTCGAGAGGTCTCAACTCTAGATATGTTTCTACTGACGAGAAATATCGCTTTTACTCTAAGTGGCACTGTAGTGTGTTCACTACCCTTTCCAACAATGGTCTTGTCAACTAACCTTGTTTTCTGATTAATTATGCTCCATTTACTCTCATCTATTTACTTTAACTAATCTCATAATTAAATAATTTTCAAGATCAATATATTGAATATTTGAATTAATACTCACAAATCTGATAAATAATATATAAAGTTATTTATTAAACAAATTCACTCTATATGAACCTCAGAAAAGCTTAGCCAGAGTCAGGGGCGTATATAAGGGGGGGGGGGCGTGAAGCCCCCCCCGAAATTTCCTAAATGCATATAGCCCTATAGGGATATAGAGAAAATAATGGGTCTCGCCCCCCCCCCCCGAAATGTTTGCTCGGCCCCGCAGCACGAAATCCGAGGTTTCGCAAGAGAGTGAAATGTTCCGCGAACGGCACATATAAAAAAATTTTGGTTCCGAGGTTGGGAAAAATTTTGCTTCTCTAAAAAAAGGTAAAATATTTTTACGGACGGAAAAAATTTTGGTTCCGCGAAAAACAAAATTTTTCGCAGAAAAATTTTTGAGAACAGGCCCTCCCCGAAAAAATTTCATATACGGCCGGCCAGAGTAGACTATTTTTACTTTCTCTTGGCTATATATAAAATATATAAAGAGAGAAAGTATTGCGATCATGTCAAAAATTCTAGTACTAGTACTTTGCTGATGTACTTTTTCAGGTTTTTTGATTTTCTCAAAATTCGCTCCAGCAATTTTGATTAAAATTCAAAAATCAATTAATTTTTACACGCTTTTTAAAAAGTAGGCTTTATCAGTATTGGAGTACACTTTATTGATGAATTAATATTTCAGATTTTTACTTATAAAATGCAAGTGGTCAAGTTTGAAACTTAGGTCTCATTAGAAATTAAATACAGGATAGTGTGCGCTACTCCCATAAAAACCTATGTAATGTGACTGTTCATACTGCTAGTGGGACAAAAGTCACCCGTATGCGCGTGCCCTAACACTTACAAAAATTTCAAATTATTTACTGTGTTAGGCTTTTGTGCAAATGATTATACTAATATCCATAACAAAGCATAATGTTTTACTTAAAAATAAATAAATACGGGTTTAAAAATAAACAAACATAAAAGGGAAAAAACAAGAGATGGTATTAGACGTGAATTATTTAATTAAAAATTTTATAAACCCTTCTATATAAATATAAATTAATCTTTTACTGAATAAAGGAGGGAATTGATCGCGTTGGCTTCCGATTAATTCCATTAAGGTTCGTTCTCCTTCAATTTATCATTCCGTTATTTAAATTAAAATTTTTTTTTGATTTAAGTAGATAAAATTTTCATAAATTAATTTTTTTTTTTTTAAGTTAAATATAAAATTTTAATTACATTATTATAAAAAAAAAGTATTACAAACTAACTAATATATTCATCTTTAATAACTTTAATTCATTAGAGAACGATATGACCTCAATTAGATTTAACAAAAATTATTTGCCTATATTTCATATCACGTTAATGAAGCTCTGGAATATAAACATTAGTCATATTATTTAAGGTTTCGACCGTTACATTTTGTAAAAAAATAAAACACTAGGTCATTTGTTTCATGTTATTTATTTAGTAATTCTTAATATAGTCAAATTAGTTATCTACTTGTTTTTTTTTTTTACTTTCTTCTTTTAAGATTCGTTAAAAAATGAAATGGGTTTCGAACATAATTAATTAATTTGTTCTTGGAGATTAGTGATCACTTATGTATTTTAAACTTATTTTTATATTGTAATGCTAATTACTATCTTTTGCGTAGGCCTAATTGGAGAACTGTGTTCAAGTTGTCCTACACGGGGAAATGAAATTGCACAAAATGTAGTTAATTACTACTTGATTTGTTGAAAAATATACAAACTTCTCTAAAACCACTCACCCTAAGTAATCTTCAAGTTCAATTTTAAATAGCATTCTTAGGGCCTGTTGCTTGATGTATGGGTAGTTAGTGCCACTAACTTAGTGGAGTCGCTGTTAAGTGGCTTTTTTTTATACCAAATGGCTTAAATAAGAATGGCTGGACCCAAATATATATAAACCCTGTTACGCATTAGTGTGTCAAGCGCCAAAAAAAAATTAAAAATTGAGTTAATCACGGAATATTGTTTTAAATGCTATAATTAATAGTATTTTTTATGAAATATGTTCTAAAAAAATCTATATTTAATGTTACTTGCACAATTGACAAAAAAAATGATATAGAGTAAGGTGGGGCAAAAGTCTGCAGTTTTTCTTTGGGAATTTTTTTTGATCTTCCTATGAATGATACAATAAAAATAGGGACATCCCCTGAAAGCCTGGTTTCTTGACTATCTTACATAATTTTACGGGTTTCCAAATCAGTAACCCAAGAGCAGTAGAGGCATCTAAACAAAAATTTTCATTTGCGGACTTCATTGGGTGACATTGGTAGCTTTGGAGATCCATTGGGGCATTTGTCCCGTCGAGGCCGTGGATTTTTGCCCCATTTAGCTATTTTCATCGAAGTGTTACAAAAAATTTTTAGTGTAAACTGTAGAGAAGAAAAAGGTTTTAAAATATTTATTTAGGGTTATCAGCTGGCTAATCAAATCTAATGTAAAAGCACAAATCTAATAATCTAATCAAAACAATGTATAATAAATCAGAAAAACTTTAATGTTATTTTCTCAAATGTCGGTACCTGGCGCTTGACACACTAATGCGTAACATGGTTCATATATTATACAAATAACGGTTATAAAGTCTTGGTATCTGCATTACACACTAGTTACCCATACATCAAGCTACAAAATTATATAGAATCCAAAAATACTAAATTTGATTAGGTGGGAATTGTACAAATATTTGAGATAACTGATAGATATATTTGCTTTCTACCACATATTTTAATTCAAATAATTTCTAATTCTACCGTAGGCCTACTGTCGGAAACTAAATATATTTTCGCACATAAATTCTGGTGTGATAAGCCCAGAATACAACTTTAAATTACTAAAGTGTGCAACAAGTCACACCAAGTTTTTTTTTTTAATGTTTTGTTTAATACCCGAGTAAAAATGATTACAAATGATCGAGGGATTCACACGCCCGCAGCAGGTCTGCATAGACCTTTAGGGTCACACAGGGATACACACGCCCTCACCAGGGACACACACAGAAGATCCAAAGGGACCAGAAGAAAAATATGTGTCTCTGGTGTGGGCGTGTGTATCCCTAAAGGAACAATTTTCAATAAGAAATTTAAATAATAAGCTTATTAATCCACCATTTTTTGTTTATTTAACAAATGTTTATTTGCTAGTGGGCCAAACATCCCATGGCTTCCGGAATTTACACCCAGGATCTCCAGCCTTTTTGGGGAATCGGTGTGCTACCCTCTGCACCAGGCACCCTCGACCAAGGCATAGGCAGTAAAAAGGGAGGAAAGGTGAAAAAAATTCGGAAATTTGTCCAGGCTACATAGTTGAAGGAAATTGTCTGTACATATAATCTTTCTATTAAGTGTTAAACTATTGCAATTTATAATAATAAAGGATAAAAAAAAAAAATGTGAACGCATTGTCTTTAGGGAAACGTGCTTGTTTCATGAAAAGGGGTTGTTGATGCAATGCATATGAGGGCGAGCGTTGGCTTTTTGCCAACCAGAGTGAAATTGAATCATTTCCCAGAGATGGCTACATTAAGGGCACTTAACCTCCCCGTTGAAGGACAATTATATTCAGGGGTGGAATCCTGTCTAAAACAATAAGGGAAATTTAAAAAGAACAATTGGTTTAGAAAATATATAATAAAAAAAAATTACATGTTATTTATGTTGATTCATCTACAGGAGAGCTATGCAAATTATTTTTTTTTTTTTAAAACATTCACACTTTTTCTCATTCACACTCACATTCACACAGTCTTTTCGGCAACTGAGGCCATTTAAGACTTTTACGATAATCAGTATGTTTAATATATCAATTGGGGGGTCCAGGATTTTTATTTAAGTCATTTGGTATCCAAATGCCTTAAATAAAATTATCGGACTGCCTGGGATCCGAACCCGAGACGTTCGGTATAGAAGGTAGGCACGCTACCAACTACTCAAGCCCCTTGGGCCCTATGCAAATTATAAAAAAATTCTTATTTTTATGTGTCAAAAAATAAAAATACTTAATTGTTACAGAATTTAGGGTTATTTGATACGATTTATAGACTAATTGAATTTTTATATGAATAAGGGAGAAAATATTACGAAATTTTTTTTTATATAGGTTGAAAGATTGCATTTTCTTCTGAATTCACCTGTGTACAGGTACATACATTTGTATGCATGTAATTATGCCAATTGACCAATTCTCGGCACATATTAATGACTGATTATAGAGGATTAAAGGTAATCTGAAACGTCCCAATAAGAGAGATTAAGATCCTAGGACTTATTGACTGATCCTGCCTAATATCCTATATTATTTCAATTATTATAGAGAACGATAGAATTGATATATTCTTAAGGTGCGCGTCTCGAAAAACCGTTAGAAGACGATTCAGTAGCGGGTTACTCTAGGCGGCAAGAGATGGCGTTAGTTTTTCCCATAGGGATACAAGGGATTTATTCCATTTCATTTGAAAGATTCCAGCTAATTAATTAAAGGCAAAAAATTAATTATTTTTTAACATAATGATTACTAATAAAAATTTTATTTTTTCAAAAATCAAAAAAAGGACTTCTATAACTTATAGATATTTTAAATAGCTTTAATTAAAAAAAAATTTGAGGTTGATAGCTTCAAAATTGTGGCCGCTGGAATCGCCCAATATTAGCACCCGGAGACGCGATTCTTAATATTATACCATGGTAACAAGGGCGTCCGCAGGATTTTTTGCAGGGGGGGGCAAGTCACTTCCAGAGTTAAAAAAAACGTACTTTGATATTAATAATGTTATACATCTCTTAGGCTAAGCCCTAAGCTTTCTCACCCCGGCAAGGTGGATGTATACTGAGAAAGGTTTTTTTGTATTTTTTTTTTTTTTTTTGTTTTATACATTTTTTTGTATCATTTTAATTTTCCAGGGGGGGGGGCGAGTGCCTGGTTGCCCCCCCCCCTGCGGACGCCCATGCATGGTAAATACAATATATAGCTTCTTTTTTTTTGCTATTTTACTTTCTCTTAACTATATATATAGAAAGAGACAGTATTGGATTTACTTTTTCAGTTTTTTTTTTTAATTTCTTAAAATTTTTGAGAATTTTTATTTTGATTAAAATTCATAAATCACTTATTTTTTACATGCTCTTTAAAATGTATATTCTCATTTTGCCATTGAAATCTTCTGAAGACCACTTTACTCTTGTACTTCATAGGAAAGATAGGAGAAATTGTTGCTATGGTAACAAAATATAAATATTTTCTCATATTTATAAATTGAATGTAATCGTGCCTACCTCCTATACCAAACGTCGCGGGTTCGGACCCAGGCACTCCGATGATTTTATTTAAGCCATTTGGATACCAGATGGCTTAAATAGAAATGCCTGAACCCCAAATTGATATATTAATTACAACGGTTATCGTCAAAGTCTTATATGGCCTAAGTTGCCGAAAAGACAGTGTGAATGTTTAAAAAAAAAAAAAAAAATTGAATGTACCGTACTGTCGAAAACTAAATATGCTGGGTATGTCGACACAAAAAAATCTGACACTCCCACGAGATTTTTAGAAACCCAATTCGGTCCAGTAAAAGTTTGTTCATATTAAAAAAATTGAGGATATATTAATTTTGTATATAATTTGATCAAGATTCTTCTCCTAAAATTTTATTACATGTAACAGTATATCAAACAAGATTACTCAGCGTATAATAATTAAATAATATAGAAACCTACTAGACCGCTTAAAATATATTGATTTGAACTAAAAATCAATTTGATAATATTTTATTTAATGACAAATCTGAAAGAAATGCTCATTTTAGAGGATCAAATGACGTATAACAATTCTAAATATAAAATATTGTGAAATTAGAAAGAAATAGTTGAAAGGGAATTTGATTAATTTAAATATTTTTAGATAAATGAAGTGTTTCCCAACCTTTTGAAGTCCATAGCTTGGCAAGGTTTTTTGGGAATAACATGTCACACTAGGGGCACCCTTCCTTTTTTTCCCCTTAGCAAAACGAAATTTTTTCCGCCCTGCAGAAAATTTTTTTTCCTTACGTGAACATCATTTAACTAACTTGTAAATATCTCCCGGCACCCCTTATCTATTCTCGCGGCTCCCTTGGGTGCCGAGGCACACCGGTTGGGAACCAGGTAGTTTTCTATTAATCTAATGGTTGGTAAGCCACTTCTCACATCAACATCGTTAAATATTTTTATATTAAAAAAAAAAAATAATTAAAATCTTTTTCGGCATTTGAGGCCTTTTAGAATTCTCCATTCTACAAGTAAATTCAGGGGGTAATGACCTTGCCACAAATTATGCAAAATAATCTGTCCCTCTCTATAAGTTTGCACAAAGTACTTCAATAAACAAAATTCCAGCCTAAAATCTTATAGAATAAAACAGTTATGTAGTACAATTATATAGTTTATAGACCATGTCTAAGAAAACAATTTCAGTAGGACGAAAAATCTGTACAAAATTCAATTTAGAAAAAATGTCAAAATTTACCAATGAATCAAATGTTTATTAAGTTAAATTTAAAAAATCTATTTTAAAAATCATTACTATTATATAAAGCGCTAGCCATTAATTTCCGGTGTATGTAAGCTGTTAGAACTCTCTACCTGTTGGTCAGAGTCAGAAAGGGAAATTTAAAACTTTAAAATTTTGCAATTTTGTAATTGGAAAATTTCCAAACAGTGAGCAAGAATAAGTTTGATACAAATGCTCGCCAGAGGCGGGCTTTGCAGACTGGTAGTTGATAAAATCACTTCATGGTTAATTATTTTTTTTTTACTTTTTCGGAAAATATCGTACGTCTATTTTGTAGCATATTCTAATAGATCTTTAAAGTTTCACTCACGTCTTACTAATAAACTTTTAATCCATTCCTGGTTGATTGAATAAAAAGCAAAATCGTGTTTAAATTTTATTTATTTTTTAAAATTAAAATCTAATCAAGTAGCTATTTGTGTAAGTACGAATATTACTTATGAAATAAGTTTATTTTCCCCTCGTTGTTATTAAAAAAAATCTCCTTGAATTATTTCAAACAGATAAAAAATAATTCATTTCCTCTTCTTAATAAATCATTCATATTTTCAATTATCTTTCATTTAACTTTTATGAAAAATTCACCTAAGATTACCTTCGTATTTTTGAGATGACAAAAAGAAAAATATCAAATTTATAATTTATATTTAAACTACTTTTTAATATTTCTTACTCTCGTTTCGTTTTTTATTAATGACTTTTCGGCATCTTAGGCCATATAGATTTTTCAACGATACAAATTATTTTTTACGATATATGTGAGAGTTCAGGCATTCTTATTAATTATTGATTTACATGATCTCTCAATGTGTCAAGGTGACGAGATTTAAAAAAATTGACCAACTATTTTTTTCTAATGAATCCTAATATGATTAATAGTATTGTAATATAAACATTTTTTATCAAAGGAAAAAATTATTTAAAAACATTTTCACAGTCTTTCAATCTGTTTAAAAAAAGTAAAAATCGATCAAATTAAGAGAGAACTGGTTCATCTCCATTAATTTTGTCAAATTCACCATAAAGTTTATTGGGTAGGGGGCCCCGAGGAACCCACGTGTGAAACGTCTCTGGTTGCCCTAGGTTCAATAATTATTGACCATAGCCAGAGGAATAAAAATCTGGTGTGACTGGTCGCACAGCACACAACTTTCTCTTACCTTCGAAAATGGAAAGTTGTGTTCTGTGCTTGCTCACCAGATTTTTTTGTTTTGACATCGAAAAAAACTGAAAAAGTACATCAGTAAAGTATTAGGCCTAGTATTCTTCGGCCGATTTTGTTCACAAGCTTCGTGTCACGTCCCATGGGGGTGCCTAACTTAAATATAAAATTTCAACCTCCTAGCTCAATTCCTTCATGTTTTAAATTGAACACACACCCACCCACAGACAGACCATGTCGCAAAAACCACTTTTTTGGATTCAGGGGACCTCAAAACGTGAAGATTCATCAAAATCTGAACATCGAATTTTTGACATGAATCCAATACTTTCTCTCTATATATATATTACATATATACAGAGGTAAGAGACAGTAAAAATATATTTTATATTTTATAAAGTTTCTTCATTCGGAGGTCTATCGCCGGGATCGTCAACAGTGACGGCGCTAGCTCCTTCAATACATCAGGGGGGGGTCAAAAATATATAGGCTATATCAACAGAGAAACAAAAAAATCTGGTGTGACTGGTCCCAATAAAATATAATTTTTTTTGGTAGGGGGGGGCGCAAATTATAATTTTGGCCCCGGCCTGCGGGCAACAAATGAATAAGCCAGAACCATAGCAAAGAATGGAAATAACTTTTCGCCACTTGGGTACTCAAAAAAAGAGAAGACGTTTTAACAACGTTTGCTAGGCTTAACTCAAAAATTGAATTTTCGAACTTTGGCCACTAGGATTCTCAGCAGGGATATTTTTCCGACAGTAAGGTACAGTGAGGGTCAATATTAGGTCCCACCCATGCGTTTTCTACTTGTGATTATTTCATTGTTTTTATAAAAGAAAATGAAAATCTTTATAGGAAATTTTCTAGGTTTGAACCATGAAAGTTTCTATTAAAAAATATAAAATATATAAAAAAAAAAAAATGAAATAATCACAAGTAGAAAACACATGGGTGGGACTTAATATTGTTCCTCACTGTACATTAGAATTCAAGATGTAAAATTTATAAACATGAGAAATTCTCTCAAAATTCGCTCCCTTCGATCCATTTTTTCCCAAAATTCGAAAACCTTTTTAAATAGCCCCCTTTACCCCCCCCTCCCCAAGGGCGGATACAAGGGGGGGGGTTTATATTTATAACGATAGCGTTTCGATTACCGAAAGTAAGAGAAAATTGTGTGCCGTGCGGTCAATCACACCAGATTTTATAATATACTTATGGGATCATAGATAAAGGTTTTTAATTTATATATTTCAATCCTTTTTGAATCCATAAAAATTTAGGAGAAAATATAGAAATTTTTTTAAATGTAATTTGAAAATAAAATAAGAATAATAAATTAAAAAATCGCACCTAATTTTGTTCAAAATATAAAATTAACTAGACTTGTAAAAACGAATAAAAATAAATCTAATAATACAAAACAAATATAAATCTCTGAAGATGAACAAATCGAACGACACTCAACCAACAACACATGAATGGGCGAGAAAGAGATAAAGTAGAACGCTACTTTTGCACCGAGAAGGAGAACGAAAACACCATAGTTATATTCATTGACTCTTATCCCCACACTCTCATATGCAGAGAGTTCTAGAATCATCTCCATCAATTTTGATGGAAAAAAAAAATTATCTATTTACTCACAGTCATGTTAAATTATCTTTTTAATTTGATACTATTTTGCATACAGATGAGAATACTTATAAAACGAAAAAGCATATTCAAAATAATTAATAATAAAATAATTTTCATTTTATATTTTAATTCATAAGAGTCCGTCTTTTTAGGATTATGTAATAAAAATGAAAAGGATTAAAAAGGAAAATAAATACCTAGGAAAGTGAAGATAAGGTTGGAGGTCGGCGTTTTCAAAATGGAAATAATCGTGGAGAAAAGGCATCGTGGATCAGTTGTCGAGATTGCATCCTTGGGTGCTTGTTAATCAGGAGAGAGCGGAGAGGATTTTCTTTGCCCGTTGTTCACTGACCGTCGGGCTCATACTGAAGGTGGCGACGCCGGCAACTAGTGTGGAACAAACGAAACAATAGTGTCACGTGATATCAATGCTACTCTGCTATTGGTCAAATAATCCAAGGCATTAATTTAAAAAAAAATCTGGTGCGACTGGTCGCACAGCAAAGAACTTTCTCTTACCTTCGGTAATGAAAAGATGTGATCTGTGCTTGTCACACCAGATTTTTTGTGTCGACATATATTATTTAGTTTCCGCCGATATAGAATTCAAGATGTAAAATTTATATTAGGGGGGGGGGGGCAGTCCCCGGGCCATATTTGAATTAGATAAAAATTATTTTAAAGATATCTCAAAATTTTATCACATATTAATTACTTTTTCTCAATTATTTATTTAACTTATTTATTCATCTAATTTCAAAAAAAAAAAAAAATAGAAACTTAGTAAATCAATGTATGCTTTTCTGTATGGTTTACCATAACCCAATATTTACTTAATATTATAATTTCTAAATCCCCTGTTGGGATGCGCCTAACAAATTCTCTAGAGAAGTTAATTTATTAATGACGTTTAAAAAGCTTTAATTTGAATACAAATTTGAGGAAATTTAAAGAATCAAAATTAAATAGGTCAGGAAAAAAATACCATACTGTATAATTATCACAATTTTATTTATATATGTTAGATTCTATTAGAAAACATTTTCTTAAATGAATAATTAATTAAAAAGTCTTTTTTTTTTAATTTTACTTCTAAAAGGTCTTTTGATAGAAAAGAATAATTTAATTGAGTGTACGTTGCGTAACAAACAAGGTATCATATCGGTTGTTTCTTTGTTAATGAGAATATGCAAAAGTTATATTCAATATAAAAATGAGGATGTTGTAATTTATTTAAGAGGTCGAAAAGGGAGTGAATTAGATCAAACAACAACAAAAAACTATGTCCGCTACATGACAAAAAAATAACTATAATTAATTGTACTAAAAATTCACAGTCGAAGTTGGTAGTGAATATTCACGATTTCTTAATACTTCCATGCAGTGGCGCAACAACTGAGCTATTGTTCTTTCATTTAACAATTGAATCAAACACATTTGGCGTTTCGATCCTGGGTTCGGACCATCCTAAGAGCTGGTTGTAAAGTACCAAGGTGGATTTAATGCATGGAGAGAAATTTATCTTATACAACTAATATATACGGCTGTATTTTGAATATATTATTGGCCTGAATCCTTGATTTTGTATAAATTAATATTAAATTATAAAAAGTTGAATTAGATAATTTCCTGCATCTACATAAAATCATACGTTATAATGACTAATGAATAATGAACTAGCAGCTCTGAGGATGGTCCAAAACCTGGATCGAAATGTCATCTGAGTTTGATTAAATTATTACTGGTAGTTAGATTTCTCATTATTTCATTGACCTCTCCAATATACAATTATATTTCACTGAAGGGCGGATCCAGAGTTTTTCGGGGATTTCAACCTCCTAGCTCTTTTCGTTCTTGAGATATTTTGTTCACAGACACACAGACAGACCATGTCGCGAAAACCACTTTTTTGGACTCACAAGTTGTCAGTGGATCTTAAAACGTATATACCCATCCAAGCGAAAACATCGAATTTTTGATATGAATCCAATACTTTCTCTCTCTATATATTAACATATTATATTCTGTGGATGTAGACAAATCCTCAAGCAGGCACTGGATTGGAACAAGTAGTAATAATAAGTTTCTGCCCTCGGTCTTGGTGTAGTTGGTAGCGCGCCTGCCTTGTATACCAAAGATCGAGAGTTCGGATCCCAGGCAGTCCGATGATTTTATTTAAGCCATTTGGATACCAAATAACTTAAATAAAAATCCCTGAACCCCCAATATGTATATTAATCAATAACGCATATCGTCAGTCTTATATGGCCTCAGTTGTCGAAAAGACTGTGTGAATGTGTGTGTGAGTGTGAGTGTGAATGAAAAAAAAAAAAAATTCTAATATATAACTTTGCCTTTAATTTATTATATAATAATTTTATTTTCATAATTAAGAAAAGGCGAGACTCCGGCAGGCGGGGGGGGGGGGGGTTCAGGGGGGGGGGCGGCTAGTCATAATAGAAGGAAGATATTTTTATTATAAAACAGGGTGTTGAATATTTTTCTATACTTTTAATTCCCAAGAGGGTCCAGTGGACTTGCCTACTAATTATCTATATAAAGACTTGTTCAATTTATAGATATATTTAAATATTGATAAACGTTAAACTTTGACATGAGAGAATTGACCAGAAGCTTGCAGTTTGCAAACTTCTAAGATTTAAATATAATTATCTATTAACCACACGGTGTTTCGAGTTGCCACATATAACCTAATTAGACATGCCATTAAGGGTTAATAACGTGGAAAGTGGAGATACCGTGAGTCCTTAAATTGATTGATCATTTTGCAGTGGCCAAAAACTTCTCTTTTTCCAGGCATCTAAATTGACATTTTAAACATAAACAAAAATGAAAGAAAAATAAAAAAAAATTTTCTGCTTACTTAATCGCAAATATTGAAAGAAATCATTCAACCTTTCGTTTAATACATATATCATTTTCGAGTTTGTTTTTTTAATCGAGGGAACAAAATTACTAAAAAATAAATATTGTTATTTTCTTCTCACTACTTGTTCAAATGAGCCACAGCCATAGTGACTATATTTTATAATGAGAAAGATCCATTATCTTTTAAATTCAACTTTCAATTTCAACATGAATTTTTGCATTTCAATTTTACTTTGAATTGATAAAAAAAAAGAAGAAATATTTATATAAAAATTTTTCAAAAGGAATTTATTACTGTCAAAGGAAGATGCTAAAAAGAGTTCCTGGCTGCTTTTTTTCATTTAATCTTAGAACACAGATTTTTTTTAATCCTGAGCCACTTTGACTTTAAACAAATATAACATACTTTTATTGATGCTCTTTCTCTTTCAACCCCCACCCTTTTTTTTTTGTTATTGTGTTTTATTCATGATTCTCTTTTATGAAGTCGTTTCAAGGATTTGTGTCCTATTCACTCATCTGAAGGAAAAATGTCATATGTCTTTAAAGAAGAGTAGAATAGATCTTTGATTGCCGCATCATCCAATAATATTTTCTTTTTCAAAAATAAAATTTTTTATTGTTATTCAATGGGGGTTACTTTTATTTTAACTGAATAATAATAATATTTATTTTAAATGAATAATAATAATATTTATTAGTAGAGACAGGATTTTAAGCAAAGTGCTTATTGCTGAATTTTATAAGCAACCAGATATTTAATTTCTACACGAATTACGAAAAACGAAAAAGAAAGAAGAAAAGTGTATTGAGATTGCATTTTGTAGGCTTTTTTTGGTTTTTATTGAGTTTTCATGCTTTTTTTCTTCTATAATTTTCAAAAATAATTCAAAACATTATTTAGCAAAAAACGTTCATGTAAAGCAAATTCCTCGGCAACTGCGTAAATCGTGCCTTCCCTACTTTGGCTCGGGCCCCTGGACCCCCCTACTTTAGCTCGGGCCCCCCTGGATCCCGCTCGGGTCCTTCTGGACTCCCTACTCTGGTTCGGGACCGCCTGCGGCGGACCCTCACACTGGTCGCACACTTTCGGTAGTTTAAAGTCGCATTCTGAACTTGTTTACCCGTATATATATACAAATAAAATTTGTATATATTAATTTTAAAAATGTATATTAAAATTAATTACCACCTTTACACCCCCCATTGTATCCGCCACTGGTATGAGATGCTTTTTTTTCAAATTTTATGCTTATTGAACAACTTTTTATTTAAGATTTTTATGCTTTTTTTAAGCACTTTTTTCCATATTTTTATGCTTTTTTTGTCCAGTCTTTATTAGAATAAGCTTACAAGTCTGAAAAAAGAAAATATTTTTTCAGCAAAAAAAATTTTGATATGCACGAGATGAAAATGTTTATTGGACATATTTTTTAATTGTAATAAATTTTGGTGTGACTGGAGGAACAGCACACAACTATTTTGCAATTTAAAGATGTATTCTGCGCTTTTCATCAGGGTCGGATCTAGGAGGGGGGGCAGTGAAGGTATGTGCCCCGGGCACATATCAGAGGGCGGATAAATAGGAAGTGGTTCGCAAAAACAAAATGAAATTAGCAGGTGAGGATTTAGGCATTTGGCGCCCCTAGGCAGGGGACTCTTTTGCAGCCCCCTCCCCTTCAACCACCCCAATATTGAGAAATAACCTAACACCCCGGTGGACTTCTGATTACCTATACCATTTTATTAAGGGCGCAAAAAATTTGCAATTTCGTTGCCTATTAAAAAAAAAAAGAAGTTGTGTTCTAAATAAATTACTATCGTATCGTTATATATAAAATTCTTTTGTTCGTATTGAAAATTTAATAAAAATTACTTTAATACGAAAGAGGATTGCATTTGTATAATGTTTATTCAATAAAGAGAGATAAAATATAAAAAGGAGCAGATGATTGTGGGATAATGAAATAAATCAGGTGGTATTTGTTTATATTTGAAGTGAATTTCTCTGTCTATTTATGTGAATCGCATACTAATAATTTTCTAGTACCTGCATTCATTTCTAATTGATGATGAATGCTCTCGTAAGCACTAGCTGACATATATAATAAAATAAATAAATGTTCAACGTCTTTGTAATTTATAGGGTTTAAAATTATTAACATCATTTTGGATTCTTGTCAGGAATTTTCTTCATGAAACGGAATTTCTTTAAAAAAAAAGAAATTTGAAGGAAAATATAATTTTTAAAAAGCATCTAAAAAATATTGATTGATTGATTTTTGAATTTTAATCAAAATCGTAGAGCCAATTTTAGGGTGCGCGTCTCGCGGTGCTGATTTTGAGAGGTTCCAGAGACCACAATTTTGAAGCTATCGACCTCAATTTTTTTTTTAAATTTAAAATATCTACAACTTTTTCAAGCCCTTTTTTTATTTTCGAAAAAAAAATTTTATCCGCATTAAATAAAAGATATTTAAAAAAAAATTCGCTCTATGTCTTATAGATAATTTAATTAGTTTTCATTGTGTTAAAAAATAATTTTTCCCCTTAATTAATTAGCTGGAACCTTCCAAATGAAAAGGAATAAAACGCTTGTTTCCCTATGAGAAGAACTAACGCCATCTCTTGCCGCCTAGAGCAACTAGCTTCTGAATCGTCTATTAACGGTCGAAATAGAATGGTTTCTAATCGAATTAAATTCATCCATTAAATTTATGTATGAAAAATAATCCAATAAAAAAATGACATCTCTGGATTTGGAGATAAAAAGAGCTGATGATCGGTACATGAAATTTAACATACATAAAAAAAGAGGGCACAAGTATTACGAATTACCACTCCCAGACTCTATTGATATACAAATCGAACACGATAAAATACTTTGCTGATAGGATGTATAATATCTGCATTTAAGAATTTATCGATAACATCCGAACATCCGGACCCTTTTTATGATAGAAATAATTCATACTTTCACTTATTTTATTTTAAAAAATGGCAAAAAAAAAAATTAAATAAAAAAATCAGATCCCCCACGAATAACATTAGCACCGAAACGCATGACCCCTTCCCCTTCACCAACAATGTAAAAATCTTCAGTGCATTTCCTTATTTAAAGGACGTCTCTGAGATAATGAGAAGAATTCATGATAAACAGAGCATCCATGCCATAATGAAACTAAATAACACTAGACTTGGATTCCAATTATAAAGTTGAACCATAACTTCTCGCCCTCGGGCTTGACGTAGTTGGTAGCGCCTTGTAAACCAAGGGTCGAGAGTTCGGATCCCAGGCAATCCGATGAATTTATTTAAGCCATTTGGATATCAAATGACTTAAATAAGAATGCCTGGACCCCAATATATTAGTATATATATATTCATAATAACGGTTATTGTATAAAGTCTGGCTGCATTCTCACAATCCAACAAATTAATTTTTTTTCTCATTCCATGTTTTCAGAGATGTAGAGATACTGCAACTTTGTCCTAATCCTCATGAATATTATTTTTCTTTTGCCTTTGAATAAGATTAGTGTTACTGCCTGTAAGTTAGGCAACCTATATGTCCTACGCTCGATGTCTCCAGACCTCAAATATCTATAAGCGTGGAGTTAGTTCTATTGAAAATTTTTTCTCATTTTTGTTATCTGCCCTCCAGATAAAACACAAATTTATTTCTGAAGACAAGAAATAAAAATATGAACGAAAAAATAAAGCAAGAAATTGAAATTACTCAACAGGTGAGATTATTCAACAACCAAGTTAGTGATTTAATTTGCAAGTTGTGACTATGGTTTATTGAAAAAATAAAGAAGGTGTGGAGGCAGAGGCAGCCAAGAAATAATGCTTTATTAATCAACTAAAAACGTTTCAGTGCATTTGACGATATTATGCTCCATTTTCAGATCTTTAATTGGTGCATGTACCAGTATATGTTGCTCATAATTGGTCCAATGATATAGCATTGATTTATAAATAGTAAACTACAAGCTGCGAAGCCCGCCTTCCGCGCCTAGCCGGGGGACTTCGCGCCCTGGACCCCCCCCCCCCCCCCGCCTGCAGGGGACTTTCGCCTTTTCTTTTTTTTTTCACACTCACACACACATTCATACATTTTTTTTCGACAACTTAGGCCATTTATGACTTTACGATAACCGTTAATTATTAATATACTATTGGGAGGCATTTCTATTTAAGCCATTTAGTATTCAAATGGCTTAAATAAAATCATCGAACTGCTCGCCTTTTCTTAATTATGAAAACAAATTATCATTACAATATTCCAGCAGTAGTGTAGTGACAATTCCTCCCCATTAATTTTTTGCTGTGATGCCTTGATATTTTAATTAATATTTGAAAAAAAAATTTTTCTTGCAATAGAGTATGAGATAGGTTTTGTTTTTTTTAAATTTTATTAAGGTTCATTAAGGCATCGAAGGCCATTTAGACTCCGTCTCTATTTAGTTAAATTAATTTGTAGTCAATACAACTTAAATAAATTTTTGTCGCATTAGACGGGATGAGAACCCGCGACTCTTGGTATTGATACAAATGGCCAGCACGCTAACCACTACACCAAGGCCCGAGTACAAGAGACATTGTTAAATTTGTTTATTTATTATTTTTAAATTACTAATTGTATTTGTAATAATTAAGAAAATGCACAAATCACAAAAAGAAAACAGAATTATAATAATTATAAAAATTATGAAATAATTTTAAATTAATTTGATAATTTTATATTATAGGATTTTGATGAGATTTATTTTAGTATATTATAAATGTCCTTGTTTAGTAGTTTAAAGCCATTTAAACTTCTATTACACGGAACAAAATGGATATTTCCAATTTTGTACGGTGTTCCAGTATCATATAAATAATAAAATGCAATTTATTTAATAGCTGTGTCCTCTCTTCTATTGTTATTTTTATTACTCTATTTAATATAAGAATGCAATTTTATCTTTTATTTAAAATTTATTTTATTGGCAAAATTTGATCAACCTTAAATAATAGCTATTTATAATTATTATTAAATAATTAATACCCCCCGCCCCTATTCCCCACCCAAAGACAAATCCTGGTTGCCTCAGTGACTACAGAATTTTTTTCTTAAAACTTAAGATATTATCCCTCTCCTTTTACATGATTTTAATTTAAAAGTTTTGTTTAAAATCTAAAAGGAAGAGACAACTTTCCCATCTCTCATTTTTTCTGTGATTTATTTCACCCCACATTAATTTCCTAACAATTCTTCTTTTGATATATTTATTATACTTTTTTGATATTTTTATCGCGTAAAATATCTTTCTTGTTTTATCTACGTATTTAACTGATTCCCTATGTAAAATAATTGAAATTTTTTACTCTCTATTTCTCTCTAATTAAAAAGAATCAGGCGTAAAAATTTTTAGGGGTTGTAATGGTATTAAAAGATAAATGAAATTTTTTTTCTATTCAAATATGTTGCGTATTTAATATGTACAAAAAATTAATTGAAACATTTATTGAGTTTTTTTTTTTTTTTTTTTATTTAAATATGCCGACTAATTAAGTTTATGTGATCATGCTAAAAATCGAAATTAAAATATTTCCATCTTAATAAAGTATTGTGGATTGAAGATTTGTTTTGGTTAGAGTCCTACTGGCTGAACTTTTGTAGTCAGTACCCCGGTTCATAATTTTTGATTCATTCCCAAACCCGCCAGTAACCGTCCGATAATTTTTTCACTCCAACCGGTTGTTAATTTTTCAAATGCAATTAATTTTTTACTATCTGTTTCAAGATATTTATTAATTATAAATTAATACTTAGGGGCCATTCATTAATTACGTAAGGACAATTTTAGTCAATTTTTACCCCCCCCCCCCCCTACCCCATGTAAGTATACATAAGATTTCTCGAACCCCCCTCCCCTTTCTTACGTAAGACTTTATCTCGTTCTTCTAAATAATAAAATGTTATGAAAGGTCAGATCCACTAAAACTTACAGTTCAACTTAAATCAATAATTTTTATTTTTTAACAAGTAATAATTTAAATTATACTCTTCTCATGCTATAAAATGTTGATTAAAATTATGTAATTTATAATAAATACTAACTTATTATAAAATATATAATTATACAATAATTTTTAAAATATAATTTAAATTACATTGTACACTATAAAATAAAGGAAACTATTGGGAATCCAAAATGAAATTAGATTCTTTGTATTGAATTTTGATTCAAAAAGTATTATGTAAGAATAAGTTTTACGACCCTCCCCCCCTACATAAGGACATGTAGAGATTTTCTTAACCCCCCCCTGCCCCTCAAGACCCTTACGTAATTAATGAATAGACCCTTAATATGAATTTTGACACTCTTGTGACATCTTCAAACAAGTATTTAAACCGAGATTTGACGCAAACTGGTTGATAAATCACTCCTGAAGTTTTCACATGAGTGACGAAATAATTGTTAAATGTTAATATATGAATAAATATGTTGAAACAGATAACTGACGGCCGGCTGCTTCAGTTCTAGTCAATTTAGTTTAATCAAATTATTAAATAATATGTAGAATTAAATTTGGTTTTTTGAATAATAAAATTCAATAATTTTAAATTATGGTCATATATGGATTACATTTTTGTAATACTCCTAAGCTTATTAAGCTTATTTGAAGGTTAACGAGTATTGTTTTTCCTGACAAAATAAAAAACAATTAATTTTCATAAACAACAACAAAGGCGGCACCTTTTATTTAAAGAACATGAACAAATTAAAAATTGATTTTTTTTTTTTTTTTTTTTTTTTTTTTAAACATTCACACTTTTTTCTCATTCACACTCACACTCACACACACATTCACACTGTCTTTTCGGCAGCTCAGGCCATATAAGACATTTACGATAACCGTTATTTATGAATTTATATATATTAGGGTCCAGGCATTTTTTTATTTAAGCCATCTGGTATCCAGATGGCTTAAATAAAATCATCGGACTGCCCGGGGTCCGAACCCGCGACGTTTGGTATATGAGGTTAGCACGCTAACCTCTACACCACGCCCCGTGGGCTAAAAATTGAATATCAACCCCTTTCGAATAATTTGTTTTTATTTTATATACATAAATATACGTGTGGAAAAATATTTTACGAATAGACTCTAACAACTCGTAAGATAAAAAAAAAAAATTGAAATAAAAGAAGCTAAATCTTCAATTGAATAAGCAAGATGAATAAATACATAAATCCAAGTAAATGAATGAATAATTGAGCTGTCCCACTCCCTTTGGCGCCTGGCTGCTTGCCTTCAAGCCTTGACAACAAATTCAACCTAAAAATTGAAATTTCATCCTTTTTAGACCCTAAAAACACCCATTTACGTATGCATTTGATTCTCTTATTCTTAGAAAAAAATTATAAGATTCAATTTTAGACTGCCGGCCTCTTGATACATTAAGGTTGTTCGGACAGTACATCGTAAGTCATAATAGAATCTAATTTTTTTTTTTATAAAATTAAAAATTTGAATGCCAAAATTTCTTATTATAATTAAGTCGTGACCTATCATAGTTTATAATTGGATTTAGTTAATAATTTAATTACCAAACATAATAAATGAATGACTTTTGACTTGAGCAGTTTTTCACGTAATATAGCAACATTGGAATTCATCAGCTGTTTATTTTAAATCCTAAACGCCTTAAATTTTATTTTATTTAATATATTACAATGATTAATGCAAATCAGTTTAAATACAATGGACGATTTGCGAGAAAAAATATGGTAAAATGGAAAAAAAAATGTAACTGACAGCTAGAAAAGAGAATTATTTTATGCGACGTTGCCAGGCTGGTCTGACTCTCGAGACTTCCTTATTTTTAAATATTGGCGACTGTCATTTTGGGGAATTTTTTGACTTTCTTGTTTAAATATCTTTAAAAGCCTTCGGCAGAAACTCTTGATTTTATTTTGACGTGACAACGTCTTACAAATCATGTGTCTATAGTGGCATGTTAGAGGGGCTTGCACGAAAAAGTTTATTGGCTTGAATAACTCCTCTGTCTTAAGAGGTATAATTATGAGAAATATACGGTTAGAAAGAATGAGTTTTCAGCTAAAGATTTCACCAATTATTTTTTTCCTATCATTTTATTTTACCGCGCTGCGGTAAATTCTAATTTGAAAGTTTAAACCCCTGTAGATTCTGAACGGCTAATCAGATCATACTACATGGGATGTCATTTGGTGCAGAAAGAAAACCTCTAATAGAATAAATAAAAAAATCCCGAGTAATTAACTCCAAAATTGGTTTTTTTCTCGAAAACCTCATTTTTTAGGCAAAAAAATATCGAAAAATAGCCCTACTTGTGCAACGCATAGCGACTTGACCATAAAAGCTACATTAAATCTAAATATAGTTTTAGAAAGAGTGGTTCAATACCCCGAGGGCTTTTTTTCTTTTTTTTGATATGAGGTCATTTTACCGCATGAGAGCACTCGGCGGGATTTCGTTTTTCGAAATTTTAAACCCCTGTAGATTCCGAACGGCTAATCAGATCAGACTAAATCGGATGTCATTTGGTGCAGAAAGAAAACCTCTAATAGAATAAATAAAAGAATCCCGAGTAATTAACTCCAAAATTGGTTTTTTCTCGAAAAACCTCATTTTTTAAGCATATGTCGCCCTTAATGGATAAAAAAAGCCACACCTGTCATATATTGTTTCAATGAAAATGTTTGAACATGTTTATTTATGAAAACAAACTACTAGTAAAAAAAAAACAATACTCTCTCTCTTTATATTTCAATATAGGTAAGAGAAAAAAAATTTTTTGAAATCAAGCAAAAGACGTTGTCACGTTAAAAGCCACCGGCTGTGTAGAAGACACAGCCAACACCTAATTTTTAACGTATTTTACGGAAGTGAATTGATAAAATGTAAGTTTTTTGTTTTTGTATATAATGCAGAGGTGGCTATATAATTCGATATGTGTGAATTTCGTCGTTATTCCCCATAGACTACATGTTAAATTTAAATTTTTTAAAAATTAATTACACGATAACCCTGCGTCAGATCTGCTTCAAAATTTTATTTTAAACGTATGTGATAGTGATTAATAAATAACATATTAAAAAATTAGCTTTTAATCTAATAAAGTGCTTTAATGTCCGAACAACCTTAACAAGTAGGAATTTTGAAACCAAATTTTATATGTCCAAAAAGAACAGGAAAATTATTTTTGTTGCGAAATTCCTCTATTTAAATACGAGCAAGAACCGAACAGGTTTGGACACTTTGCATGGAATTAAGAAAATGCGAAGGGCCGGCGAAGGCGACCAGAGTGCCAAATTAAGTAATGCCAAAGCACGGCTGGCTGAATTTCAATTGGGTGGCCCAGAAAAAAAAAACAGAATGTGGAACGTCACCCGGTACCCATTGATAACAAATAAAATATATAGTCTACATGTAGGCCTATATTTTATAATAAATCCCTGATGACCCCTGCATCCGAAAAGAGGGAAAATATAAATAAATACCTGCGTTATAAAAATATAAATTGGAAATTTATTACTTTCTCTTACCCTATATTTTTACTTTCTCTTATTTTGTCTTAAATTGAACTTTGCACGATAGTGGGTTGGATAGCGCAACCAGCATTTGCCTCTATAGAGGGTATAACAGGTAGATTTGATTGGATTTTAACGGACTTTTGTTTTCTATAAAGATAAGAAAATTTCTAGGGTTTTATGACTAATATTTAAAACAAATGAAAATTTTTTTTTAAAGTTTAGAAGCCCAAAGAATTATATCTCCGGTCGCTCTGAGAGGCGGGAGGGGGGAGGGGGAGAATCACTCCACTTGGTTGTTGGAAAAAAGTGAATTGTTTTCCGTATCGCGGGTATCGTTATCGGAAAAATGCTTCGAGTACTTCAAGCTTGTAAATGTAAATAATGTTTTGATTTATTTAATTTTATTGGACCATAGTTTTTTTTTTTTTTTCAATTTCATTCTTTTTCGGCATCGGAGGCCATTTAGACCCCGTCTCTATTTCAATTGGGTTGGTAGCCAATCCAAACAATTTCTATAAATGTTGTTACTCGATCGGAAGTTGTCAATAAATTTTAAAATTTTTATTTGCTGTAGAAATTTTTTAACAAATAGCGATTACTCTCAATATTTAGGGTTAGTTGGTTTATTATGAAATCAGGGCAGGCAGGTTCGTCTTTTTCTTCAAAAAGTCTCGATCGATCTTTATATTTTTACACACATTTAGGCTGAAGGTCTGCTAAATTTAAGATCTTTATGAACTTTTTTAAAAAATAAATGTTTTTAATAAAATATTCTAATTACATCTTCGAAGGGATGTAATTTTGAAAATAAATGGTTTAAATTTAAAAAGCGTTTAAAAGTAAAAAAGTAAATAAAGAGAAATTTGTTCAAAGGAAAAAAGTTTAATCCGATATTTTTATAAGTTTGCTATCTAGAAAAAAAAAGTAAAGAGGAGTTGGTGGATGAAATTCGGGCTCAAGAGACGGTTTCTTGATAAAGCAAAAGTGATGTGTCCATAACCAAACTTTGTACAATACATTTCTATATACAGTAATATAAGCAAAATATTTCCACACCTTTTAAGCAAAATAGAAGATACACAATTGCCTGTTTTTTGATTTTTTGTTAGAATAAAATTTTTTATACATAAACAAAATTTTCTAACTTTTGAGTTTTATTTGATAATAATAAAAATAGAATTCATTAGAACCATCAAACTAAATCTATTTAACAAATTTGTGTGTTTTTTGTTAGTCGGCCAAATGTACCATGGTCCCCGGGAGGAAATTTTTGGTGTCGGTCGAGGATCCGATGGTCTGGAAAGGTCGATTTTCGGGAGCCATACATCATTTGGCCCACCAACAAACACAATCAAGTCCGAAATTAGGTATTAATATCTAATTCAAATATATAATTTAGATCTCGAAAAACTATTTAACCAAAAATTCTCAAGTTTACTAGACCAATTTAATTTAAAACAAAACAAAATTAAAAAAAAAAAAAAAATAACATTTGCGAGATGAATTGACAAAAATTGCGTCCCCGGTCGAACCGGGACCTGCACGCTTTCCATTCCACCCTCCGTGAAAGCGTGAAGGTCCTGGTTCGACTCCTGGGGGTGCCCAATCACGAACTCATCTCGCAAATATGTTATTTTTTTTTTAACAAAATTAATCTGTTTTGTTTTAAATTAAATTGGTCTATAAACTTGGGCATTTTTGGTTAAATAGTTTTTCGAGATCTAAATTATATATTTGAATTAGACATTAATATCTCAATTCGGACTTGATTGTGGCCGCCGCGAAAGCGTGGAGGTCGTGGTTCGACTCCAGGAGGAGCAATTTTTGCCCAATCAAACAAACTCGTCCCGCAAATTTGTTATTTTTTACTTTCTCTTGTCTCTAAATATGTTAATATATAGAGAGAGAAACTATTAGTTTCATGTCAAAAATTCGATGTCGAGATTTTGATGTATCTTTATGTTTTGAGGTACCCTGAGTCCAAAAAAGTGGTTTTCGCGACATGGTCTGTCTTTGGGTGTGTGGTCAATTTTAAGCATGAAGGAATTGAGCTATGATGCTGAAATTTTATATATAAGTTAAACACCCGCCGGGAGCGTGAAAATAAGCTTTTAATCAAAACCGGCCAAAGAGTACTAGTACTTTACTTTTTCAGTTTTTTTCGATTTTCTCAAAATTCGCTCCAACGATTTTTTTTTTTTAATTCATAAATTAATTATTTTTTAGATGCTCTTTAAAATGTATATTCTCATTTTGTCATTGAATTCAAATGTTTCGTACTGTCGGTAACTAAATACCGGTATATGTCGACACAAAAAATCTGGTATGATAAGCACAGAACACAACTTTCGATTACCGAAGGTTAAAATTTAAAAAAATGCATTTTTTAAAGCGTACTTATTTTTTTAAAGTTAAATTTAAAAAAAAGGATAATTTTGTGAAAGATGAATGCAAATATCTAAATTGGTCACTTGTTTGTCAGGTTATAGAATGAGACGAAAAGGGCATCGATTTCCCATGAAGGGCTAAAAGGCGTGTTTGACGCTAAGGAGCCCTGAGGGCAGACAATTGGGACCCTCAGCACCGTGTCACTCTTTATAAAAACACATCAAGAGAAAGACGTCTGGTCCGAGTGGGCGATCAATTGCCCCTCGTTTACATTATTTACGTCGTCCTTACCATTCGACATGACATCCAGTACTACTGACAGCTAAATTAATCTCTTAAAGTAGAAACAAAGGCTATTTTCTATTTTAGATCACAAAAAAAAAAGTTTATCCAATGTGGGTGGATAAATTGATTATTGATATAATTTATTTTCATTGAATTAATTTATTGTATTATTTTGTTTAAGATTTATTTAAATCAGAGCTTCCCATACTTTTTTGTCTCGTAGATAAAAAAACTTTCTATGTTTTTGGTTTTTAGACCCCTTGCTTAGCTAATATAGTATTTTTGAAAATTCATCAACTTCAAATTTGTTTTAGCTGATGTCTAACTGTAGTAGGTTGAAGACGAAAAAAAGTCTGGTGTGACTAGAACACAATATTCTCTTACCGAAGGGTAAGAGAAAGTCGTGTACTGTGCCCCATTTTTGTGCCGAGATAGATATAGTTGCTCTCAGCAATCAACTTCCAAACTTGGCCACCCGATTCATAGATGGCGTTGAGCTACGAATGCTTCCACGTCAGTAAAGTATACTTCAAACGATTTGCAAGAAAAATTTCATTGATATACTTTTTAAAGAGTATCTAAAAAATAGGTGATTTTTGAATTTTAATCAAAATCGTTGGAGCAAATTTTGAGAAAATAAAAAAAAAAAACTGAAAAAGTACATCAGTAAAGTACTAGTACTTTTTGGCCGATTTTGTTCAAAAGCTTATTTTCACCCCTTGGGGAGGTGTCTAACTTAAATATAAAATTTCAACCTCGTAGCTCTTTTAGTTGCTGATATATTTTATTCACAGACAGACAGGCAGACCATGTGGCGAAAACCACTTTTTTGGACTCACGAGACCTCAAAACGTAATATCCATCAAAATCTCGACATCGAATTTTTGAAATGAATCCAATACTTTCTCTCTCTATTTTTAACACATATATAGAGGTAAGAGAAAGTAAAAACAATAAAAAAGTTTTAGTGACCGGATATTTCAAAGGCATAAGACTCTTTTTACTTAAGAGTTCTCTAGGCTTGTCACGCCTTATATAACGCAACCCGCTCTTCACTTCTGTATTGCATTTTATTAATTTTTTTATTTTAAATATACATTAAAAATAATTTAATTACTTAATAAAAGAAGTAGAGTTTAAATAATTAATGTTTTTATAATTGAATCTATTGAGCTCTTGTTATTAATAGAAAAAATGAGGTGTGGTTAGTAGTCAAATTAATGAGTAAAAGATCCAAGACCAATGACCTCATCGCCTTAATTAATAATTAAACAGCCGATAAGCTCTCACTGTGGATTTTCTTGATATTAAACATTTTAATAGTAAATAAACATTTTATTTGGCGCCTGATCGTTATGGGACATTTTTTTTTTTTTTTTTTTTAACACACACTTTTTTTCTCATTCACACTCACACTCACACAGTCTTTTCAGCAACTTAGGCCATTTAAGACTTTAAACGATACTTGTCTATGTTTTAAATATATCTATTGGGGAATCCAGACATTCTTATTTAAGCCATTTGGTATCCAAATGCCTTAAATAAAATCATCGGACTGCCTGGGGTCTGAACCCGCGACTTTTGGTATACGAGGTTAGCATGCTAACCCCTACACCAAGCCCCGAGGGCGTTATGAGACATATTTAATTCTATTTGAAATGAAAAATAGGATGTGAATGTCACATGACCCTATAATTGTAAAAAAAAAAGTCACGTGACCTGATAGACATTCTGATGAATGTAAACAAAAAATTAAAATTGAAACAAATGGAAAAAACTGAAAATTTTTAAATATTTAAAAAACTGGAACACCCTCGGGGCTTGGTGTAGGGATTAGCATGCTAACCTCATATACCAAAAGTCGCGGGTTTAGCCCCCAGGCAGTCCGATGATTTTATTTAAGGCATTTGTATACTAAATGGCTTAAATAGAAATGCCTGAATCCCCAATAGATATATTTAAAGATACGAGTATCGTTAAAAGTCTTAAATGGCCTAAGTTGCCGAAAAGACTGTGTGAATGTGAGTGTGAATGTTTAAAAAAAAAAAAAAAAAAAAACCCCGAAGTGCTAGAGAAAAGTATTTTTCCTTGAACCAATTTTTTATGCTGAATACGTATATGCAATTATTATTTTTCTACGACCTTAAGGTCTGGTCGTAATTTTTTACGTACGGACAGACAGACAGACAGACGGACACCGAAAACTCTACATAAGCTCTCTCCCTTAGTACTACGTACAGTGAGAGCTAAAAATCATTCATACTACGCACTAGAGAAGAGATATATTTACGCAAAATTTATATTCACAATAGGAAATTGATTAGATCTGTTCAAATAATTATCTATGCCTAAACAATTTAAGAATTTTTTGTTTTCGCGATATACAAGTATATAAAAGTGGCGAAAATATATATATTTCCATTCTTTGCTATTGATTCTGGCCTATTCATTTGTCACCCAGCTATTTAAATGTATATGTGGACGTCCACATGAAAAGGTACCAAATCTTCATTTCAGGAGAGCAGATTTACTAAAATAGTTATAAAAAAATCGATGATTTTTAGTACTGATTCCGATTCTCTATTTTCATCTTATATGATGAAATATTCGTTTCATCAGAATCAAATAAATTCATCGAACTGAAGTCCTTAGCTTTTAGATTATTAATATTGACAAAAAAAAACAAATTGTTTTAAAAAATGACGAACAAAATATTCCATTGACAGATGTGTCAGTCCAAAACAAGCTTTCTGATTTGCTATAGGAGGCACAGTCTTAATTCAATCTCTTAGCAATACTAAACGAAGTGTTTAACCACTTAATCTCTTCTAAAAACTTAATTAAACCAATTTGGACCTTCATTTGAAACCACCCTGATAAATATTCTTAAAAGGGGCTTTCGGACGCGGGATAATTTCCCTTTATTTAATGATTCAGAAGGCATTTTTTTTTTCATGGCTTTCTGGTCTTTGAAAAGAGAAATGAGTAAATATTATAGCTTTATTCTTAAATGCATAAGCTTCCTTGCATCTTAGATAAACTCATTATATCAAAAATGATAAGAAATTAAGAAAAAAATTAAATTTAAATAGCGGAAATTTGAATATCAAAACCTCAAAAAACAATAAACAATATGATGACGTTGATCCTTTTTCTCTATCAATCGAAATAAAATATAAGTGATAATAAAATATATAAAAGATATCAAATCAAATGTTCTTTTTTTATTATATTCGATTTTTCATATTTTAAAGATATAGGTATTTATTCAAATAAATAAACATTTTTATTCTAATGTATAGGCTAGTAAAAAGTGAATAAAAATTTGTTTACTGTTTTATCCTATTTTTTCGTCCTAATAAAACGTGAATCTTGTTATAAAAATCTGGTGTGACTGGTCGCACACCACACAACTTTCTCTTACCTTCAGTAATCGAAAGTTGTGTTCTGAGCTTGTCACACCAGATTTTTTTTGTGTCGAGATACATTTAGTTTCCGACAGTAGCGTACATTCGATTTTCAAGATGTAAAATTTATAAGTATGGGAAAATATTTATATTTTGCTACCCTAGCAACTCTTTTCTCCTATCTTTTCTATGGAGTACAAGAGTAAAGTGGTCTTCAGAAGATTTCAATGGGAAAATGAGAATATACATTTTAAAGAGCATCTAAAAAATAATTGATTTTTGAATTTTAATAAAAATCGTTGGAGTGAATTTTGAGAAAATCGAAAAAAAAAAAACTGAAAAAGTACATCAGTAAAGTACTAGTAGTTTTTGACCTATTTTCACGCCCTAGGGGGGTGCCTAACTTAAATATAAAATTTCAATCTCCTAGCTCAATTTCTTCAGGCTTTAAATTGGATACATACACACACCCAAAACGTGTATATCCATCAAAATCTCGTCACTGAATTTTTGACATGAATCTAATACTTTTACTTTCTCTTACCTATGTATATATGTAATATATATATATAAAGTATTGGATTCATGTCAAAAATTCGATGTCGAGATTTTGATGAATCTTCACGTTTTGAGGTCCCCTGAATCCAAAAAAGTGGTTTTCGCGACATGGTCTGTCTGTGGGTGGGTGGGTGGGTGGGTGTGTGTTCAATTTTAAGCATGAAGGAATTGAGCTACGAGGTTGAAAGTTTATATTTAAGTTAAACACCCCCCGGGACCGGAAAAATAAGCTTTTAATCAAAATCGGCCAAAGAGTACTAGTACTTTACTGATGTACTTTTTCAGTTTTTTTCGATTTTCTCAAAATTTGCTCCAACGATTTTTTTTTAAATTCAAAAATCAATTATTTTTTAGATTCTCTATAAAATGTATATTCTCATTTTGTGATTGAAATCTTCTGAAGACCACTTTACTCTTGTACTCCATAGAAAAGATAGGAGAAATGGTTGCCATGGTAACAAAATATAAATATTTTCCCATACTTATAAATTTTACATCTTGAATTCAATTGTACCCTACTGTCGGAAACTAAATACATGTCGACACAAAAAATCTGGTGTGACAAGCACAGTACACAACTTTCGATTACCGAAGGTAAGAGAAAGTTGTGTGCTGTGCGCCAGTCACACCAGATTTTTTTCTCTATATATAGAAGTAATAGATACCAAAATAGAGAAAATCATTTACATAGTCTTTTAATTTAGTAACTTTTTGTCTGTCTATGGACCAAGGGGTAGCCAGAATTTTTCAACCTGTAAGGGGGTCACGTATTCAAAAAGATTGAAAAACACTGTCATAGAGAAACACTTCCTGATTTATTGTTTAAATTAAATAATATCAAAAGGAATTATGACTCATTCTAATGAACCGCTCTTTGCCATTATACATACATTCAACCAATTCCTCTTGAGCCGGATAGTATAAATCTGATTTCTTATAGATAACCCTCTCTCTCTCTCTCTCTATCTCTTTCTAGGTTTAAATTAAGGGGATTTATTCTCTTCTCTTTCTCTCCTTTTTATTACTTTCTCTTACCCTATATATGAAATATATAGAGAGAAAGTATTGGATTCATGTCAAAAATTCGATGTCGAGATTTTGATGGATCTTCACGTTTTGAGGTCCCCTGAATCCAAAAAAGTGGTTTTCGCAACATGGTCTGTCTGTGTGTCTGTCTGTGTGTCTGTCTGTGAACAAAATATCTCAATAACGAAAAGAGCTAGAAGGTTGAAATTTTATATTTAAGTTAGGCACCCCCATGGGACGTGACACGAAGCTTTTGAACAAAATCGGCCAAAGAGTACTAGTACTTTAATGATGCACTTTTTCAGTTTTTTTCGATTTTCTCAAAATTTGCTCCAACGATTTTTTTTAAAATGCATAAATCAATTATTTTTTAGATGCTCTTTAAAATGTATATTCTCATTTTGCGATTGAAATCTTCTGAAGACCACTTTACTCTTGTATTTCATAGGGAAGATAGAAGAAATGGTTGCCATGGTAACAAAATATAAATATTTTCCCATACTTATAAATTTTACATCTTGAAAATCGAATGTACCCTACTGTCGGAAACTAAATACATGTCGACACAAAAAATCTGGTGTGACAAGCACAGTACACAACTTTCGATTACCGAAGGTAAGAGAAAGTTGTGTGCTGTGCGCCAGTCACACCAGATTTTTTGACATCGCTTCAAGATTATTCGTCTTTTTAATCCCTAATTAAACAAATTTATTTGTTGTTATTTCTATTATTTTTATTAAATTACTGAGGATAAGTCGACCACTCCTGGATTAGTAAATTTTGAGCTATTTTCGGGCAAGGGCGGAGTTTTTCGAGGGAGTAAGATAAAGTTGTGTGCTATGCGCTAAGTTACACCAGATGTTTTTTTCTTTTTACTGACCTTAAATCAGTAAAGAGATAAAAATTAAATGTTAATATTGTCAATATTATTTATTTATTATCACTTTTATTTGAACAAGTACTAGGCCTATAACATGATAATTTTTACTTTCTCTTACCTCTATAGGGGAACATGGGGCAAGAAGGGGTACCGAAGTAAGAAGGGGTACCATAGCTACTGGCTCTATTGGTGCTGCGATCAAGCGGCAAACAGTGGAAAATAATAGTTACTTTACTGATGTAATTATTCAGTTTTTTTTCTATCTAACGTTTTAATTAAAATTAATAAAAGAATTATTATTTTTTTGATTCTCTTTATTTAAGGTCTTTTTCGGCATCGATTTAGACCCCGTAACCCTTGACTCCTAGCACAAGAGGCCTTTACTTTTGTACTTCAAGAGAGGCCAACAAAATATAAATATATTTTTATGTTTATAAATTTTACATTTTGAATTCTAATTTCCTGTCAAAAACGAAATGTATGAATGATTTTCAACAGAAAAGAAGTTTGGGTGCTGTGCGACCTGTCATGCCAGATTTTTTTTTTATTTTGAACATTACTGAAGCAAAAACGATACTACTCTCAGCTTTTTTTTTTTTTTTTTTTTTTAAAACATTCACACTTTTTTATCATTCACACTCACACTCACACACACATTCACACAGTCTTTTCGGCAACTCAGGCCATTTAAGACTTTAGACGATATCCGTTATTGATTAATTTATATATATATGGGGTCCAGGCATTCTTATTTAAGCCATTTGGTATCCAATTGGCTTAAATAAAATCATCGGACTGCCTGGGGTCCGAACCCGCGACGTTTGGTATACGAGGTTAGCACGCTAACCTCTACGCCATGCCCCGAGGGCTACTCTCAGCTTCTCAAATGAATTTCGTTTTTGTTTCTGAAACAAATCATCTACTGTATTTTAATATCATTTGATATTAGTTTTAGTGATTAACCTATCTTGAATAAAAATTTTAAATAAGAAATTATATATAATATTTAAGATATTATATACATCGCGTAGGTAAGCCGCGAAACGGAGATTAAATAAATAAATTCCAATATATAGATCTGATTAATAAACTAAGCTCTGTTAATAACACAAGAGCTATCTTAAAGTGTTATCTTATCCAAAATAAATAAATCTCAAAAGGAATTTGATAAATTATTTCTATTATTTATTATTCGAAAAGGTTATAGCATAGATACAAGTATCATTGGTGCAAATGCTTTGTTTTATATTGTATTTTCCTCAAATTATCCACTTAATCATTTAATTTTTTAATTGATCTTCAAATAAAGTAAATGATGCAATGAAGGTCAAATAGGAATAATAAAAAAAGTATGCGCTCCTGGTAATTATACATGAACCTGCCCGAGGAATTTTACAATGCAATTTTATATTTAACATAGTCCCTTTATACCCTTTGGTTCGATATTTCTTTCTCTTAGAGCTTTAAAAATTATAAAATTTAGTTAGATAAATACCAGGATCAATCCTCACTTTCCTTCTAAGCTCTATATTGGCATGTCTTTATATTGGTAGGTATTCCGCAACTCTAATAAGATAGAGAAGCTCTTGATTAGAGATCGTAATAATTGTTGGAAAAATCTCGGTTCACATATCAAAATAATTGTAGCATTTAAATAAAACCAATAGAACGTTAAATAGGAACGAGAAGAATACAAACATTCTATGGAAATTAAAAAATCAACATTTAAATAATGACTTATTCACATCGCTACCCTCTTTCAGGATAATTTAAAAAAAAAATATTTACATTTACTTTAAACTGTGTTAATATTTGACTGGGAAAATAAGACTTTAAATAAAATAAAATAAAAAATAAAATGAGTGGACGTTTATTAATTAATGAAATTTTTATTCAAAAAAGCAACACGGATTTTTCTAGCATACTGTCTGTTATTTTTCCATTTTTAGCGAATTTTACTTTTTTACTTTCTCTATCTATATAGGTTAATATACCAGTTATACCGATAGTTTCAATTAATATATCTTAAGAAAAATGTGCCCACTCCAATCTTAAAAAAGAATCTGGTATGACTGGTCGCACCAGAATTTCTGTCTCGACATATATTTAGATTCCGCCAATATATTAAAATTTAAGATGTAATATTTATAAAAGCCCTCGCGACTTGGTGTAGAGGTTAGCGTGTTAACCTCGTATACCAAACGTCGCGGGTTCGAACCCCAGGCAGTCCGATGATTTTATTTAAGCCATTTGGATACCAAATGGTATAAATAAGAATGCCTGGACCCCAATATAAATTCATAAATAACGGTTATCGTCAAAGTCTTATATGGCGTAAGTTGCCGAAAGGACTGTGTGAATGTGAGTGTGAATGAGAAAAAAGTGTGAATGTTTAAAAAAAAAAATCTAATAAAAACACTTTCACACTTTTTTCTAATTCACACTCACACTCACACACACATTCACACAGTCTTTTCGGCAACTCAGGCCATTTAAGCTTTAGACGATAACAGTTGTAATTAATATATATATTGGTGATTCAGGCATTTCTATTTAAGCCATCTGGTATCCAAATGGCTTAAATAAAATCATCGGACTGCCTGGGTCCGAACTCGCGACGTTTTGTATAGGAGGTAGGCACGCTTCTTACTACGCCAAATTCGGGGGCATCTAATAAAAAGAAAAAGATTTAAATTCTGTAACCATGGCAACTAATTCTCCTATCTTTTCTATGAAGTATAAGAGTAAAGTGGTCTTCAGAAGATTTCAATGGCAAAATGAGAATATACATTTTAAAGAGCCTCTAAAAAATAGTTGATTTATGAATTAAAAAAAAAAATCGTTGGAGAGAATTTTGAGAAAATCAAAAAACAGAAAAAAGTACATCAGTAAAGTACTAGTACTTTTTGTTTAAAAGCTTATTTACACGATTCGGAACCTCCGTTAGGCACCCTGCCTAACTTAAATATAAAATTTTAACCTCGAAGCTCATTTCCTTCATGATTAAAAAATGTCCTCACAGAAATGTATAACCATCAAAATCTCGACATCGAATTTTTGACATGATCGCAATACTTTCTCTCTAAATTCATATATAGGGTAAGAGAAAGTAAAAATCGATATTTTTTATCTAATTGTATTAAAATGCCCGTGCCGATAATTTTACTTCGCCATCAAGAGGTCCCTTTTCACTTTCCGCAACACATATCAGTAATCCTAGGAGAGTGCATCATAAGATTTTTATCTCAATTATTTCTTAGTAATCATCTAAGAAATCAAAGTCTAACAAGAAAAGAATTAAGAAAATATCAGTTGAATTTATCAATATTAATTAGATACCTAATCCGATATTTAAAGCGACAATATAATGAACAAGATCATTTAAATGTTTATTAATAAAAATAGCAAATTTAATTATAACTGGACCATAATACAATTATATTTGATTGAATTTCTTTTTGTACAATTTCTGCGGGTATGGAGTATTTAAGTAGAAAATATTGGTTGCAGAATAAGTGCATTTTGGAAAGATAAGAATTAATGATAAGAAAAATGACTCAGCCGAAAAAAAAAATTAATCAACGCGCAAGCCAATCCACATTTGATTATATTTGCTTGGAAACACTCTTGTAGGCATACTTGTTTCAATATCACATTCTTCTTTTAATTAGATTCGTATCTTTTTCTTTGTAAAAAAATCTCCTTTTACGTCAAAGATAACAAATAAAGGTTGAATCCAATTTTAAAGGCTATTTAAAATTACAAAAAAAAAGAGATTGTTCTTAATTTTTGGTCAAAAGTATTTTAAGGTAACTTTCACTTTCTCTTACCTATATATCTTTATATATAGAGAGAAAGTATTGGATTAATGTCAAAAATTCGAAGTTTTGATGGACATACACGTTTTGAGGTCCCCTGAATCTAAAAAAGTGGTTTTCGCAATATGGTCTGTCTGTCGGTGTGTGTGTGTCTGTGAACAAAATATCTCAAAAAGGAAAAGAGCTAGGAGGTCGAAATTTAATATTTAAGTTAGGGACCCTTCTGGGTCCTGACACGAAGCTTTTGAACAAAATCAGCCAAAAAGTACTAGTAGCCTACTTTACTGATGCACTTTTTCACTTTTTTTCGATTTTTTCAAAATTCGCTCAAATGATTTTGATTAATATTCAAAAATTATTTATTTTTTAGATGCTCTTTAAAATGTATATTCTCATTTTTCCATTGAAATCTTCTGAAGACCACTTTATTCTTGTACTTTTTTTTTTTTTTTTTTTTTATAAAAACATTCACACTTTTTTTCTCATTCACACTCACACTCACACACACACATTCATACAGTCTTTTCGGCAACTCAGGCCATATAAGACTTTTTACGATATCCGTTATTAATAAATATACATATATGGGGTCCAGGCATTCTTATTTAAGCCATTTGGTATCCAATTGGCTTAAATAAAATCATCGGACTGCCTGGGGTCCGAACCCGCGGCGTTTGGTATATGAGGTTAGCACGCTAACCTCTACGCCATGCCCCGAGGGCATTCTTGTACTTAATAGAAAAGATAGGAGAAATGGTTGCCATGGTAACAAAATATAAATATTTTCCCATGTTTATTAATTTTACATATTGAATTTAAAGATCCCGTACTGTCGGAAACTAAATATATGTCGACACAAAAAATCTGGTGTCACAAGCACAGAACACAACTTTCGATTATCAAAGGTAAGAGAAACCTCGTTAGTTGATATACTGACAAAGACCCCTTAAATTACATTAGTAAGTAATTTAAATCAGATTTTACAATTTATATGACCTGAACTTACGCGGGAACTAGATAATGGCTATTACAAGTCAAGTACAAAATAACTTAATTTCTCAGAGACCTTTTGTGATCCCTAAAGACTCCTAGGGGTCCTCCGACTACCAGTTGGGAAACGCTGCTCTAGAGTAAAAAATAATTCGAGAATGAAATATGAGAGTAAAGGGGAATTGCAACAGACAGAGAGAGAAGAAAATTAATTATGCACGGTTGTTTTTAATGAAAGATCATAATCACCTCTGTTAATTAAATGAAATTTGCGAATATTTTAAAGTAAAGTAAAAATGTAAAATATTGTTTATATCCACGAAACTCTAAACTAGCATATGAAACGATTCCTTATGACTGGCTCTGGTGGATTTCCATCATTCAAAAATTTGCTCTAGCGATTTCGATTGAGATTCAAAAATCAATTCTTTTTTAGGTGCTCAGTATTTTCTCAAAAATAAATTTTACCTCTTCTAAAGTACAGTAGGTGGCTAAATTATTAAGGACAGTAGTCGTGTTTTTATATTTTCTAGTTTAAATGGACTTTTTGAGCAAATAAATTGGTTTGGCACCATACCACAAAGCCGGAAGTGTTATTGCATGCATTCCTGGCTGAAGACAACATTAGGGTTTTGTCCTAATAGTCGGAGAGCTGGCGACAAAATTGGACAGGAGTTTTCTGAAGGCTTATATTTTCAGAAAAGGTTGCATTTAGTGATGGAAAGATACTCTAGAGTCAGCAGTTCCAGTACCGGGGCCTTTAGTGGGAATAAGCCGGTAAAGTTGTAATATTTATTAGCATTTTTAAACTGTTTTCTGAAAGTTGAAAATTTGTAGATAACAAGCGAATCTATCTATCTATATATATAAAAATGAAATGGGAAAAATGTATGTATGTATGTAAATATGTATGTATATGTTCTATAGAAATCCACAATTTTCAATGAATCCATTTGAAATTAAGTACACCTATAATCAGTGGCGGTCCCAGGATTTTGTCAAGGGGGGGGCCCAAATTTTTTTTTTTTTTTTTTTTTAATTCATTTAAGCTCTTTTTTGGCAGCGAAGGCCATTTAGACCTATTTTATATATTTATTTCACCTGGTTTGGTAGCCAATGGCCCAAAATTTATGATGTAGGGAAGGTAAAGAATAGGGTGGCGCAAAAATCCGACTAATTTTTTTTTTCGACCTCGTGTTAGTCTAAATCCGAAGAGAGGTCGATTTGCACGTATTTTACATGAAATCTAGTATGTTAAATAATACTAGACGCAAAAGGGGCTGCGCCCCCTGGACCCCCTGGCTCGCCTTCCCAATTCATTTTTATAATATATAGATTATTTTAACGGTTAATTATTCATGAATTTAAGATTTTTTGTGAATCATGTCCTTTCCGGGACCCTCCCGGTACACAGACAAAAAATTTACACCGATATTTTAGAATTCAAAATGTAAATAAATAAATAAAAAATCGTAAACATGGGTAAATATTTATATTTTGTTACCCTGGCAACTATTTCTCCTAATTTTAATTTTTTTCTTATTTTAACGATTAATTACTCATTAACTTATTGTTATTTGTGAAACAAAACCTGTCCGGGACTCTCACAAACATACACAAAAAATTTCATCATAATTGGTTCAGTCGTTTAGGAGGAGTTCAGTCACATACACACGTACAGAAGAATTATATATATAAAGAATATCGTGAATTGAATATTTAAAAACTATTTTTTTTTTTTCAAAATTGCACAATAAAGATAATTTTATCATGAATCCAATGATGTACGGTTGCCTGCGGAAAACCTGTGCTGAATCCCGGTTGCTGCGGTTACTTTACAGATGCACTTTTTCGGTTTTTTTAGATTTTCTCAAAATTTCCTCTTACGATTTTGATTAAAATTCAAAAAACAATTATTTTTTAGACTCTCTTTAAAATGTATATTCTCATTTTCGGGTTGAAATCTTTTGAAGACCATTTTACTCTTGTACTTCATAGGAAAGAGAATAAATGGTTGGCATGGTAACAAAATATAAATATTTTCCTATACTTATAAATTTTACATCTTGAATTCGCCCCCGGGTGTGGCATAGTAGGTAGCGTGCCTCCCTCCTATGCCAAACGTCGCGGGTTCGGACCCAGGCAGTCCGATAATTTTATTTAAGCCATTTGGATACCAGATGGCTTAAATAGAAATGCCTGAATCACCAATATATATATTAATTACAACTGTTATCGTCTAAAGCTTAAATGGCCTGAGTTGCCGAAAAGACTGTGTGAATGTGTGTGTGAGTGTGAGTGTGAATTAGAAAAAAGTGTGAATGTTTAAAAAAAAAAAAAAAAAACATCTTGAATTCGAATGGACCGTACTGTCAGAAATTAAAAATATGTCGACACAAACAAATCTGGTGTGAGAAGCACAGGACATAATTTTCGATTCTTCTTAGGTAATCGAAACTTGTGTACCATGGCAACCATTTCTCCTATCTTTCCTATGAAGTACAAGAGTAAATTAAAGTGTTCTTCAAAAGTTTCAACCCGATAATGAGAATATACATTTATTTTAAAGAGAGTCTAAAAAATAATTGTTTTTTGAATTTTAATCAAAATCGTAAGAGGACATTTTGAGAAAATCTAAAAAAAAACGAAAAAGTGCATCTGTAAAGTAACCGCAGCAACCGGGATTCAGCACAGGTTTTCCGCAGGCAACCGTACATCATTGGATTAGTGATAAAATTATCTTTATTGTGTAATTTTGAAAAAAAAAAATTAGTTTTTAAATTTGTAATTAATTATAGTTTGCACAGTAATTTTTCAGGCAACCTATTCAAGATATATTATTTAACATATTAAATTTCATGTAAAATACGTTTCATCCAATAAACAGCTGGGTGCAAATCGACCTCTCTTCGGATTCCCTACTATATGATAATATTTTAGTTTCTCATGTTTTAAGAGACCTCTCCAAAGATGAGCTCAAAAAAATTTTTTTAAGGGTTGAAAATTTGAGAAACGTATTTTTTCTCGTCTAAAATTTTACCATAACGAGAAAAAAAATCGATTTTTGACGAATTTAAAATTTTTAAAAATTTTGAGGGGGTATGGAAAAATTTTTGAAAATGAGGCATTGAAATTTGCGTTTTTAGATACCCTGAGACGTGAAAAATTTATAATTTTTTTGTTTAGTTTTATAATATTAAATAAAACTTTTGAATTTTTGTCTGTCCAAAGGGGGGGCCCGGGCCCCTCTGGGCCCCCCCTGGGACCGCTAGTGCCTATAATACATGGCTCTGGGAGTAACGTAGTAATAATTTGAATCTCTTAAATGTTTTGGAAAATTAATTATAATCAAATTTCTTCAATATGGGAACACAAAATCAACAAGTTGGCTAGGAAATTAGAGAGCGTCCTTTATGGTCTGAGAACCAGCTTCCTACCTGACTATGGGCTGGGGGTGGGGGCTACGCAGCAGTTGAAAAACGAAGAGAGGACTCAGGTGACTGACCCTTTAAACAGTCATAAACAGACCCTTTTGTGCTGTTCCCAATCGGTACCCTCGCCTCGCTTGAATATAAGATCCTTCCTTAACATCTTAACACTTGCATTGCAACAAGAAATATCACAAATTGGGAATAAACTTGCTCGCCGAAGGCAGCAAGGCGTCCAGGGGGCGCAGCCCCCTGGCTAGGCGGAAAGCCCGCCGAAGGCGGGCTTTGCGACTAGTAAAATATAAAATAGGAATCTACCAGTTAAACAACGAAATGTTGGGGCACCTCCAGTCAGCGCTAGTTCAAACCTATCAAAAAAAAAGGCTTAAATAAGAATGCCTGAACCCCAGTATACTGTATATAATGTATATATTCATAATAACGGTTATCGTATTAAGTCTCTTAGGGCCTAAGTTGTCGAATAGATTGTATCTGTGTGTGATGTGAGTGTGAATGGGAAAAAAGTGTGAGTTTTTGAAAAAAATAAAATTCCAATATATCGGCAGAAACTAAATATATCTCGACACAAAAAAATCTGGTGTGACTGGCGCACAGCACACAACTTTCTCTTACCTTCGGTAATCGAAAGTTGTGTACTGTGCTTGTCACACCAGATTTTTTGTGTCGACATGTATTTAGTTTCCGACAGTAGGGTACATTCGATTTTCAAGATGTAAAATTTATAAGTATGGGAAAATATTTATATTTTGTTACCATGGCAACCATTTCTCCTATCTTTTCTATGAAGTACAAGAGTAAAGTGGTCTTCAGAAGATTTCAATCACAAAATGAGAATATACATTTTAAAGAGAATCTAAAAAATAATTGATTTTTGAATTTAAAAAAAAATCGTTGGAGCAAATTTTGAGAAAATCGAAAAAAACTGAAAAACTACATCAGTAAAGTACTAGTACTTTTGGGCCGATTTTGTTCAAAACCATCAAAATCTCGACATCGAATTTTTGACATGAATCCAATACTTTCTCTCTCTATATATTAACATATATATAGAGGTAAGAGAAAGTAAAAATCTGGTGTACAGAACACAACTTTCAATTATCGAAGGCAAGCGAAAGTTGTGTGCTGTTCGACCAGTGACACCAGATTTTTTTAATAAGTCCTGATACCATTGGCTTAAAAACAATCTTGCCCATGAGATCTTGGGTGCACTTTAGTATATAGTATTAATATTTAAGTTTTATTAAATTAACCTTTTGAATAATATTTTATGCAGAATCATTTTTTCCCGCTAAGGATTTTCATTATAATCTGACGTTTGGATTCTCAAATTTATTTAGAGCTTGTTACTGTGAATTTTTAATGATATTCCAGAAAGGGTAATTAGATTAATTTATGTGTTAAATTTAAGGTTTAGTTAGGACTTTCCATTGACCCATCTCTCTTGTTGTAATTCACTTGAAAAGCTTAAGGAGAGGGGCATCTAGTAAATCCCTTATAAATTAGGAGAAAGCGGGGGCGCAATGTATGGAAGTCCTGCCTGACGACGTGTGAGGATTTGATGTTCCAGGATGGGGTGGTCGTTGCGTGTTTATATGCGTGGGTGGCATACGCCCTTTAGGGACGCCCTTCTCACTACATCCGTCATAATAAGTTATTTTTTATTAAAGAAATGTTTTTGGTCAACTCAAATAGAGTTAAATGCGGTTTGTACGTGAAAGAAGACAGACGATGGACAACCGGAGTTTTAGTATTATTATTATTACAGGGATTTAATAAAGGAAAAATTAATGAAAAAAAAAAACTGTAGAAAAAGAAAGTCTTTTTTTCTTTTAACCTTATCTATACTAAGTTTGTGTCAAGAAGTATGGAGCATATCATTTATCATTTATTTTCATTTGTAGGGATGATCATAGGAGGAAAATTCAGAAGTCAAGATTCTTGAAGAATGTAGGTTTGCATTCGTTTGTAGGATCTGGAATTGATTTGTGGAACGGTTTGTCTGTCAATTCTTGACCTCTGCCCCCTATGATTAAATATATAATAAATTTTGTCAAGTCCTAATGTGCTAGTTGTGTGAAATTTTTAATTTAGTTCTTGATCGCAGAAAGTAGTTGAGGTAGAGAGGTCATACCATCCTTGTTAAGGTTTTGGCCAGGTTTTCTTTAACAGCTTAAGGCGAATGTCGGGATGGCTAATGCGACATTTACTCCTGCTCTCGTGGCTTGCGCGAATTTTTTGATAATTGTTTTTTTTTTATTTCTTTCGATGGAAATGCATGAACATGTTGATTGCCAATGGGCATACATATTTCTATTTTTTTTCCTTTTGTTTTGTTTTGTCTTATTTGTTATTGTATTTAAATTTGTATTGTGTTTGTTGGACCTAGCCACCGAGGACTGGTGCCTCTAAGCGGGTCATAATAAATTTATTTATTTATTTATTATTATTTATCTTCTATGTTACAAGAAATATTATTGTAATATAATTTTTACTTTCTCTTACCTCTATATAATTAACTTTCTTTTACCTCTATATAATTAATATATAGAGAGAAAGTTTTTTTTTTAATTTCGGTAATTTAAAAGCGCATTCTGTACTTGTTTGCCAGAATATAAATACACATCAAATTTTTAAGTATTAATTTTAAAAATTTTACAATAAAAAATAAATTTTTTTGGGAAAAAAAGGTATTTTTTCGAATCTCGGGGGGGGGGGGGGGGGGTAATTACCCCTTTACCCCCCCCCCCCTTGTATCCGCCCTTGCTTTGAACTTGTACTTCATAGGATAGATACGAGAAATAGTTACCATGGTAACAAAATATAAACATTTTCCCATGTCAAAAAACGTTACCTACTATTTTTACTTTCTCTTACCTCTATATATATGTTAATATATATAGACAGAGAAAGTATTGGTTTCATGTCAAAAATTCGATGTCGAGATTTTGATGGATATACACGTTTTGAGGTCCCCTGAATCCAAAAAAGTGGTTTTCGCGACATGGTCTGTCTGTCTGTCTGTGTGTGTGTGTGTGTGTGTGTGTGTGTCTGTGACAGTATCTCAAGAACAAAAAGAGCTAGGAAGTTGAAATTTTATATTTAAGTTAGGCACCCCATGGGACGTGACACGAAGCTTTTGAACAAAATCGACCGAAAAGTACTAGTACTTTACTGATGCACTTTTTCAGTTTTTTTCGATTTTCTCAAAATTTGCTCCAACGGTTTTTTTTTTAAATTCAAAAATCAATTATTTTTTAGATTCTCTATAAAATGTATATTCTCATTTTGTGATTGAAATCTTCTGAAGACCACTTTACTCTTGTACTCCATAGAAAAGATAGGAGAAATGGTTGCCATGGTATCAAAATATAAATATTTTCCCATACTTATAAATTTTACATCTTGAATTCGCCCCCGGGTCTGGTGTAGTAGGTAGCGTGCCTCCCTCCTATACCAAACGTCGCGGGTTCGGACCCAGGCAGTCCGATGATTTTATTTAAGCCATTTGGATACCAGATGGCTTAAATAGAAATGCCTGAACCCCTAATAGAATATATTCAATACAACGGTTATCGTCAAAGTCTTATATGGCCTAAGTTGCCGAAAAGACTGTGTGAATGTGTGTGTGAGTGTGAATGAGAAAAAAGTGTGAATGTTTTTTTAAAAAAAAAAAAAAAAAAACATCTTGAATTCAATTGTACCCTACTGTCGGAAACTAAATACATGTCGACACAAAAAATCTGGTGTGACAAGCACAGTACACAACTTTCGATTACCGAAGGTAAGAGAAAGTTGTGTGCTGTGCGCCAGTCACACCAGATTTTTTAAAACCACAAAGAACGTGTTTAAAGCACTTAAAAGTTTGTTTCAGTTTAATCTTATTTTTTTCTAATATCTTCCAGCATATTCCGATAACCACTAAAAGTTATGATATTCCATATTACCCTCCCTTCTCTTTGTGTATATTATACATATATAGGTAAGAGAAAATAAAAAACATAAAAGTCGATTTATAAAATAAAAATTCAAGTAAAAAAGATTTTTTATTTATTGTAGAAAATGGACTTTTTTTACAGATTTTTTTCCAAAAAATGTTTCAAAAATTAAAGACGTTTTGCGTTCTCTAATTACTCTTATTTTTAGGGAGCTAATCTCTATCCATTTAGCCCTTTATTATTTTATTTAAAAAGTCCCAAAAAGAGCCGAGGACTGTCAAATAAGGATTAGGCCTATTATTTTATTTGTAAATCCCCGTATCATTTAAAACAAATTATTATTTCTTAGGAACCAAAAAAATCTCCCAATATATATTAAATATTAAATCTAATCTTCTTTCACTCGAACAAGTATTCAAATATTGGATTTAGATTTTCTGAGCTTTTTTTTGACGATCCCTCCGGGTTAAAGAAAGAGTAATTTTAGTTATAAAACAAACAAGAAAAGGATGAAGACGGCATTTAAAGACGACGGAGGGAGGAATTATTACAAATAACGTATGCAGAAAATGAACTTTCTCAAAATGTTATTAACTTCCGGCGCCAGTCTCTGTAAACAGAGTAATGGAATAATTAAAAAGCCGAATAAACGAAGCATTTGCGCCGTCGGTTTCAATAAAAACTCCCACTCCCCAGGTGAAAGAAGAAAGCTTGAGAAATTATATGCCTGAGAAAAAATTATTTTTTTCTCTTTTGATTTTATAAAGAAATTAAAACCAATTTATTCTATCAATATATTACAAAAAATAAATTTTCGAATGTTTTTGAATCCTTTAGTTATTAAAGCCAAGTCCTTTATGAAATTATGATTTTAATTTTATTTAACTTTTGTAAAGTTTGACATTTTCTCTATAAATAAAAAAAAAAATACAATGACGTCATTTCAATTTTTGCTTAGGTGGGAAACTTTTTTTCTTGAATTTTTCTAAAAAAAAAAATCAGCATTTAATGGACAGGACGCCTCTCACATCAATTTTATTCTGTAGATCAAAACGTTCATTCGTGTTGGCTGGCATCAGCCCCCTGCTTCTCTCTCTGATTTTGACATGGGCCCTCCAACAAATAGTTTTTTTTTTGTACTGAGGAATAAAATTGATGTGAAAGGCGTTCATTAGGCCTACATGCTGGTTTTATTCTCCGGTTCCGTATGTATGTATATGATCCAGCGAAAAATTCTAATAGTAAAATTAATTTCTTTGCCAAAATAAACTAGTCTTTAATTTATCTATTTTTTTTTTTATTTTTATATATTTTTTAAGAATAAGATAAAAAATAAATGAGAAACTTTGTGAGAAAAGCCGGCCCCCCCCCCCTCCCCAAATAAAGCCACTAAAAAATATAATATCGGAAGCTATAAAAAAAATCAAGGGCTTTGTTTTTATAGAAAAAAAATACGGGTATAGAATAGAAGTCGAAAATTTGTTAAAATGATAATTTAGAGGCCACTTCTAGGAAGGCTGACAATCCAACTAGGGGAAGAACATATTTTTTGCCTTGTTCCTGTGAGACACACCCTTTTAAAAAAAGGCTAGGATTTTGTTAAGGGGGTAGCCGGATTTGGTGAAGGGGGGGGGGGGAGAGACATTTGCTCATATAAAGAAAGGAGGGTACCGGTAGTGGATTTAAATTAGAATTAATAATAAGAAACTTTGTGAGAAAAGCCCCCCCCCCCCCCAAATAAAGCCACTGAAAAAATATTATGTAGACCCTTCTGCCCCCAAGAATAAAATTGCATTCATAAAGAATAGCTGGCTTTTAATTTTCAAAAAGTTTTCCGGACAGAACCCTTTTATAACAATTGGTCCCACCAGATAAAACTCCCTTGCTATGGTGTGATGTATATGATGAAAATTAATAACTGCTAATATATAAAGGTTGCATGTTTAATAATCCAACAAAATTTAAAAAAATAATTAGAATGGTTTATTAAAGTGATGAAATTTTCGCCTTCCATTTCAATTTAGGAAGTTATTTTGTCTCCTGGCGTTTTAATAAAAATAGATGATCCTTTTCTCCAAATGGAAACCGACTGGGATAAATAGTTTTTTTTTTTTCTTGTCTAAATCATAAAATGATGAAACTGTGATTAGGTGGAATTTAATGAATTAGCGCGCGAATTCCACGCGCATTTCTCATTAAAATCAAATTCAGAACTAATTCCGAGATAAGAAAAGAGAAAAAAATAAGCGTTATGAAATAGAGAACGGACTGGTGTTAGTATTTAATTTAGCTAACACTTGTCGGGCGGAATTAGAGGCATCTAAAATTACTCAACCCGACATGTAATAATAATTAATGTGAATGCCTCTTATGAAGACCGCCAGATAATACAGGAATTAATAATTTCTCTCTTATCGACCGAAATTTGATAGGTAAAAAACACTAAGAATGAATTGGATAAAAAAATATTTCCTTTACTTAGCTATATAGAAATTACATTTTTACAAAATTATCACCCACTGAACTGGAGTATATATAACTTCCATTTTTAATATATTGTTATAAAAATAAAAAGACCTTGAGTTTAGATGGAAATTGAGATGCTTACATTTTCATTTTTACAAATAAAAAAATTATAAATAATATTTGTTTTTTAATATCCTTTGTTCCGGAGTCAATAAAAATTCAATTTGTCATATTGTATTTCTCCTTTTTCATTATTGCTTTGATAGAAATAATTAATATTTGTAGGCGTTCATATTTGTTTGAAAAAGGGATCAATTATTCCTATAATTTCATGGTTTTAATGAACAATTTTAAAAAGAATTTTATTAAATAATTAAATATAATACAATAATATAAATGATGTAGGGACCCTTCAAAGCGAGAAATTATTTTCTCTCGCAAAAAAAAAAAGAATATTTTTACTTTCTCGTACCCTATATATGAAATATATAGGAAAGTATTGCGATCATGTCAAAAATTCGATGTCGAGATTTTGATGGATATACATGTTTTGAGGTTCCCTGAGTCCAAAAAAGTGGGTCCCGCAAATTGGTCTGTGTGTGTGTGTGTGTGTGTATGTGTGTGTGTGCGCGTGCGTCTGTATGTGTGGACAGATTTTTAGCATGAAGGAATTGAGCTACCGGATTGAAATTTTATATTTAACTTAGGTACCTTTGAAGAATCTCAAAATAAGCTTTTGAACAAAATCGGCCAAAAAGTACTAGTACTTTACTGATGTACTTTTTCAGTTTTTTTCGATTTTCTCAAAATTCTCTCCAAGGATGTTTTTTAAAATTCATAAATCAACTATTTTTTAGATGCTCTTTAAAATGTATATTCTCATTTTGCCGTTGAAATCTTCTGAAGACCACTTTACTCTTGTTCTTCATAGGAAAGATAGAAATGGTTGCCATGGTAACCGAATTTAAATCTTTTTCTTTTTATTAGATTAAAAAATCAATTATTATTTAAATTCCCATTTATTTTTATTTTATTTGTGTCTTTAATTGATTCAAAGAAAACATATATGTCTCTCTCTCACTTGCAAACATTATCGTCTCTCTCTACTCTTTTTAAATTCCCTTTCCACCTTATCTTCGCATAGGAACAATGTTAATTTCCTATAGGGATTTGTATGTTAATTTAGATTCAAAAGGGGATCCCCTTTGGAACTTTTTAGGCATTTAAAATTTTTTTTCCAATTCTTATGAAATTTTGTATTTATTTACGAATCTATATTGTGTATAAAATGTCCAAATATGAGATTAAAATTTTGAAAAATAACCATAGTTTATTTGAAGCAGTCAACATTTAAAATGCAAGTTTGAAACTAAGGTGCTATCGGAAACTAAATATATCTCGACACAAAAAATGGCGCACAGCACACAACTTTCTCTTACCCTTCGGTAAGAGAAAGTTGTGCACCGTGCTGGTCACACCAGATTTTTTTTTATAAAATTTGATAAAATCATTATAAACCTACATTTTATTTTTATGGTTAAAAAAATCATCATCTTAGTTGAACTATTCATGAGAAAAAAGCTTTATTTCTGAAGATAAGATATGAGAAAAAGCGTGTTAAGATGTTTTCTAGTAGTAACCTCTATACCCCCCCCCAAAGAGAGAAAACGTATAGGGATGAGAAATGTAAATTTTGTCTAAATTAAAACTGGGTTGGCTTAAATAAAATATTATAAATAGGTAAAATTAATTAAAATTAATCAAAACACCAGTTAATATGTTTCAATATATCACGTATTTCGACATACAAGGTGTCATCTTCAGAAATAATTTTAATATAAACACTAATTATTATGATCACAAATGTTAGAGTTAATTTTCAGAAAATCGAAAAAGCTATAAATTTTTATTAGTAAAGTAATAGTGTAGTATTCTTTGAAATTCTTCGAAATATGTATCTAGAATAAGTATAAAATTTGAGTATCGAGAGATTTTTCGTTTTGGAGTTTTGTTATCCAAAATTTTTTTGATTATTTCACTTGAAATTCAGCAAATTTATTGAGAAAAAAACTAAAATTCAACCGAATAAGGAAAAAATTTCAATGAAATCGGCTAAAGAGTATTAGTACCAGGGGCGTATATAGAATTTTTTTCGGGGGGGGGGGGGGCGTGAACTCAAAAATTTTTCCCCCCAGAGATAAATCCTAGTTGCCTCTCTATCAAAATAAAATTCGACTCCCAAAGTATTTCGACTTAAATTAGATAGTGCCATCATTATTCACCTAAAATAGGTGAATACACAGCTGTACCGTACTTGCTGACTTCTCATATCAGACAATTATCTGAAGAAATTTTTTAATAACACTAGTCGACAAGGTTTTTTTCACAAGAAATCTGATTAGTGAACCTAGTGCATTTTTTCACCCTGAATTCAGATATGTAGTTAGAATTTTTCCATCAGGCACAGTTTTAGAGATATAGAGCAAAATAGATTTTAGTCGAAAATGGGCTCTAAAACGGCTTTTATTTAAAATGTTCAAATTATTTTTAACGCCGCACCCCGTCAAATTATGCAGATAGTTAGAATACATATAAATTTTAAGTTTCATCCCAATCGGAGGTCATTTAGACGTGCCGCAAACGGCTTAAAGTTTCAAAAAATCGAAATTTTCAAGATTTTTTTGCTTTGGTCACCCCTAATACAATTTTAGAGATCCCTGAATGAAAAAAACATATATGTACGATATTCTATAGTTCTTTGGCTTTCTAAAAAGCATTCATTCGTAAAAATCTGTTAATTATTAACGAAATTATTAATAAAAACGTGAGCAAAGAAAAAACATAAGTACACTCACTGGTCGAAAAAAATGGACTTCAATTGAATTAAAAAGCGAACCCTATCCACGAGAAGCTAATGTATCCTCTCTGAGCATCGGGTCACGGGCCCTAACTTTATTATATATTATTAAAAAAAAATATTTTTTATATCTCATATCTTTCTTTATACTTCTAAAAGAACAAGAGGTCCATTTTTTTGTCCAGTGACTGTACTTGTGTTTTTTCTTTGCTCACGTTTTTATTAATAATTTCGTTAATAATTAACAGATTTTTACGAATGAATGCTTTTTAGAAAGCCAAAGAACTATAGAATATCGTACATATATGTTTTTTCATTCAGGGATCTCTAAAATTGTATTAGGGGTGACCAAAGCAAAAAAAATCTTGAAAATTTCAATTTTTCTAAACTTTAAGCCGTTTGAGGCACGTCTAAATGACCTCCGATTGGGATGAAACTTAAAATTTATATGTATTCTAACTATTTGCATAATTTGACGGGGTGTCGCGTTAAAAATAATTTGAACATTTTAAATAAAAGCCGTTTTAGAGCCCATTTTCGACTAAAATCTATTTTGCTCTATATCTCTAAAACTGTGCCTGATGGGGAAAAACTGAATTGATATTTGAATTCAGCATGAAAAATACTTCTAGAATTTCATATCTTCATTCTTGTGAAAGAAAAAAAGTTCATTTTTGTCGACTAGTGTAATTTTAACACAGCCCAGGAATAGTTTATTCAAAGTCCAACATCCAAGAACCTTCAATAGCATATAAAGCTTAGGAAATTATATAAATTTATAAAAAAAAATTTGTATTATAATTGATGATTCGTTTTATCTGAAGGAAAAAAGAGAGAAGAAACTTTCTCAAAATCCCTTTAAGCGTCGAGAAATATTTGTTGGGCAAAAGATATTTATATTTAAATAAATATAAAAGTTGTATATTAACATAAAAATTCAACTTTGAATTGCAATAGTAATTTCAATAGAAATTACTTATTCTACTAATAAAGTGGAAAAATTAGTAATAATTTAAATCCAAGAGTAAATTATACAAAAAATCTTTTTAAATATTTAAATTTTAAAATATGCATAGAAAATTAGTATTTTCTAAAAAAAGAGCAATCCTAATCTGAGAAGAAGAAATCTTTAAAAGATGGGGTATAAGATAAAGTGAATGTGAGGGACAAAAAAAGAAGAGAAATTATAAAAGTCCGTAAAGTTTAGAGTCCCCAGAAATATTTACTTTAATAAAGTGGGCAGACTGTTTGGTTAACTAATATTATTTTATTTTCTTAACCAGGTCCGAGGCCAGGATGGGAGCGAGTTCAACCCCCCCCCCCCCCTCCCATTCCTTGCCCTATCGGAATCTCAAAAAAAAGAAATAATAAAAATATAATAGACAGAGAAATATAGTGTTAAAATATTAAACATTAAAAATTATAAAAAATTTGGAGTGACTGACCGCACAGAAACAACTTTCTCTTAGTCCTAACAGTTTTTGGGAAATATGAGAATATATACATTATAAAGAGCATCTAAAAAAATATTTGTTTTATGAAAAACGTTAGGGTGATTTTTGAGAAAATTGGAAAAACTAAAAAAGACATGACTAAAGTATCTCCGATTGATTTTATACAAAAACTTCGTATTGCGGGTAACTAAGTTAAATATCATCTTTCAACCTTGTAGTTTTCTTTTTGTTCTTTAGATATTTTTTTCACAGGCCATTTTGAGAAACTTATTCAAAATTTATTTTTTGAAAGGAGGGAGGAGGGGGGGGGGGATCGCTCGCTCAATAGAAATTCCTTTTAACACAATGATTACGTACTAATTTAATTATCTATAAGATATAGAGCGAATTTTTTAAAAATATCTTTTCTTTAATGCGATTAATCTAAAAATAAAATTTATTTTTTCGAAAATCAAAAAAGGGCTTCTCTAAGTTGTATATATTTTAAATAGCTTTAATTTAAAAAAAAATTTGAGGTCGATAGCTTCAAAATTGTGGCCGCTGGAAACTTCCAAAATTAGCACCCCGAGACGCGCACAGATAATTCAATATAGTTTTTATTCTTTAAGTAAAGAAATGAAAATTTTGTACTTTCAAAGTATTGGAAAAAGTTTAAATAGATGAATAAATAATTGGAATTTTAAAAATTTTAAAATAAAATTAGAGTTACAATTCAATTAATGAAATTTAAGCCAAATTATTTACAAATGAGTTGATTGAATTCAATCATTAAAATTCATGAATCACCCACATTTTATAATCTCTCTAAACTTGGATATAATTCGCCATTTATAATATCAAGTCAAATGTAAATGCAATATACAGATATAATAAATGTCGAAATTCAGAGAATGTCAACTTCACTTAAATAATTGTATTTTATATTTATAATACAATAGATCTAATAACTAAAACTTCTCTATATTCAAACCAAATTTTTTTAAGATTTCCCTATAAATGGAATATGATCTCTTCGCTGTGGAAGAAATGTCAATATGATAATATTGATATGGTAGAAATGAAATGGAAGAAAATAAGAACAAAAATAAATATAGCTATAACTTGAAAGATTTATTGAATAAACATAATATAAAGATTTAGCTTTTAAATAAAATATAGCTACTTATAATAAAAAACAATAATTTCAATAATTTACGAAATTATTTTCTAAGAAACTTCAGGTATGGATAAAGAGATACGTGGCCTATATTTTGATAAGAATTAAAAAAATAATTTGATAAATAATAATGCTAGCCATTAATTTCGCTTTTTCTTGGGCAGAATGAGAATCAGTAATAATTAATAAAATCCAAAATTAGGGCCATGCTTGTAGAGGAAATTTTAAGAATCCTTGCATTTGCACATGTATTAGATAATTATAAATTGTATATATAAAAGATCCATGCTCTGCTTTAATCGTAAATATTATATCAAATTAGATCTGATATGAAATGCAACTCTCACATAGTTAACCATCTGATCTATTATTCCCAAAATTTCACTATCAAAAATTAACGTCATTGATATAAATAAACTAAAAATATAGATCTTATTAATCCCTGGCGTAGATAATCTGATGGAATTGATGGATTGATTTAATTCTGATATACTATATTTATTTAAAATTCTAAGTAACAGACAATTTAAGACATCTATCATTTCTCGTATAAAAATTATGTTATGAATAACATGAAATTCACATGTTTAAAACGTGTAAAATTCAATAGTATTTTCGAGGTAGAAAATTAGATCTCTATCGAAGAAGGAAAAAAATAAACTAAATAAAACAAATTCATTATGAGAAAAATGGGGACCAAACAGAAAAAATGTCTTTGTAAAAATTAGTATGTCTGTCGGTCCTATCTCAAATTAGCTTTAATTTTAATTATTTTCACATTAAATTTACCTAATTTTAAAGGGAAATAAAAGAAATACCTATAATAAGAGTAAATTGATATAATAAAATTTTGAAGAGGAATAAGAAGAATGTAAAAAAATAGACTAGTGCCTGATGCGGAGGCAACCCACATATCATCTCTGCTTCCGGCAATTCCTATAAAAAACAAAAAATAACTTAGGGTTGATAAAATATGATTTTTTTTTTTAGATACTTATATCTATAGTATTATATTTCATCTTAAGAAAAATTTATTAGAAATGGCTAAAAGAAAAGTGAGAAAATCTTCTCACTTAATAGAAAATCGATTAAGAAAAAAATAGCATTAAGAACAAAAAAAAAGTTCTTGAAGAAATAATATAACGCCGTTGGGAAAAGTGAAAAACCAATAAGCGTTTTATATTCTGTACGTAACTATTTTAAGAGTTTTTGAACGAACTTGACTTAAGAAATAAATAATTTGATTATCATAATAAATTACTATATATGTGAAATCACTGGCGCAACCAGGTCCCTGGGGGCAGTGCCGGATTATCTCTTTCGAGCTTTTTTTTGTAATTTTTCTCCAGTTTTGTGGTATAAAATGAATTTATTATGAAATTACAAAAAAAAGCCGGGGATTTTAGGAAAAAGGGGAAGCGCGAGGGGCGCCAAAAGCTTGAATCGCCTTGGGCGGAGGGGGCGAGCGCCCCCCTTCGCCTCCACCTGGATACGCTACTGTGTATGAATATGTGTGTGTTAGTGTGAGTGTGAATTAGAAAAAGTGTGAATTTTTTTTTATTCTAAAAAAAAAAAAATTCAATATCAACTATACTATTAAAAATAAGAAAAAGATAATTACTTTTTCATAAAGATGCACCATAATAAGTTGGCAAAATTTGAAGTTGAAGAAATCCATTCAGGTGTTGGTTTCTGCTATCGCTCGCTTACTATCTAAACAAAAAAATCTCAAAATGTTAAATAAAAAACTCATATTCAAAATTAATTCTCTTTTGATGAATTAATTATGAATACAAGTTGACATCCTCGGCTGAAAAATAAAATGGGAAATATTTATTTTTTTTAATAGTTTATACATAGTTTTTACATAAAAAATATTATTTTAAATACACAACACAAATTCACACATTTTAGCTTCTTTTGAAGAGGTTGAGGCGTGGAGGCGTCTTCTTCATAAAGTATTGTCTTTGTTGATGTCTTTTTGATCTTCATAGAGTATGTCTTTGATGATATGTATTCTTTCTTATAGTCTTCGAAGATTGAATGTTCGTACTTCACTTACAATTCTTTCTTTTTATTCTTCGCATAAAATGTGCATAAAAATCAGAAAAGAAAGATCATAAAGATCTTAAAAAAGCTTTAGAAGTGCAAAAATTGCAAATTCATTAAGTGTGACCACTCTCCCGAATTCAAATATCATTGTTGTTTAAGTGAAGCTAAGCTAAAGGGACCTATATTTAAATATTATTGCGCCCGGGGAGAGTGATCCCCCTCACCTCTATCATTCCCTAATATAATAAAAATCGAAAGACATGCATTTAATTTTGGCCGAAGAGAACTTTCATAGGCCTAAGGCCTAATTAATTTTGTCCGAATAGAAGAAACTTGTTGTATTTTCATTGGACTTATCATCTTAACACAAGGATCCGAACTGAACTGAGTACTGATGATGAAATACCTGCCTAAATCTAGTAATCATTTATCGAAAGGTTGTTATTACTCTCCACAAGAGAATCTTTATATTCACTTGCTGTTCGAAATCAATGTGATCAGAATCAAGAATCCAATGAAACATGACAAGTTTCGGTTTTTGAGTTATACCAAAAATAAAAAAAAATAAAAAACAAGATCTCGTCTCTTCCTTCCAAACTCTAGACTGCCTAACGCCTAACGGGGGTAAACAGTGATTTTAGATTGCATGCTGATTTTCTAGCGAACGGAAATCCGAGAGAGCTCAAGTTTACAAAAAATATTTACAAAAAAATAATGTCCCTTAATTCTAACAACAAATGAAATAATAAAGCAGAATAAAAAAATACAGTAGATTCATTGACATTTTAAAGTTTCAATAAATAGAGAAAAAATAAAATTTGGTTTCGTTGATATGATGAGAAAAATCTTTTGTATTTGTTCTTAAATAGAAATTCTTGAAATATTTTTATGAATTAGACTCATCCTTAAACCAAGGATTAAATGGTGAGGTAAATAAATAAAAAATTTTAAAAATTTCAAAATAAATCAAATAAATTTTGCTCCTAATAAATTGAATAAGTGTTTGCTTATTAAAATTTTATAATTTTTGTGAGTTTTCTTTTATCTAATAAAGTTCCAAATAATTCAGAAGGACTTGTCGGGACTTCTTTTAATGATTCACACTCATGTCACATATAAATTAATATTCAACTATTAAAGGAATTTACAAATTAAATTAGAGCATTTGGAGTTTGATCCAAGGACTCTATATAAAGAACAGTGGCGACCAGGGGGCGAGGGGGCGCGAGCCCCCCGCCCCAGGCGCACGAGCCCCTGGCGCCCCCCGAACCAACATAGGCGCCCTACGCCTCTAAGATATAGCCCAGCGAATGTGATTTTATCATATTCTTTTCATCGATTGTCTTAAAAATTGATTGTTCTTTTAAAATTATATTACAACTTGAATTCTACTATTTTAAATGAATTTAATTCCAAAAATAATAAATAACGTATATAGAGAGGCTTTATAATTAAATTTTTATTTTGCAATATATAAGCCTTAATTTGATGTTTTATGGATGTGGAGATTTACTCAGAATTCGTATAAGCCTTAATATTTAATTTTTTGGAATTCAAAATTCTTTTAAGCATAAAGGAATTGAGCTATGAGACTGAAATGTTATATTTAAGTTAAACACCCCCGGGACCGTGAAAATAAGCTTTTTAATCAAAATCGGCCAAAAAGTACTAGTATTTTACTGATGTAGTTTTTCAGTTTTTTTCGATTTTCTCAAAATGAAAGGGCTTTTACTATTCTTCAGGCCCGCCCTAGCCCGCCCGGAATTTTTTCAAACCCGCCCATTCCCGCCCGAGATTTAGTGAATGAATGAACGAATGTCTAGCAATTTTTAAATAAAATTTCATTTGCATGCCCGTCGAAATAAAATACTCAATTTTAAAAGTTTTTATTCTTTGATATTTTCCCGAAAACTGAATAGTTTTTGAAATAATCACAGATGAAAACATATTTTTCGTAAAAGCAAAGAAAATCAAAACAAAATCATACAGGTGTCATTAAAAAACATGTAAATATAAACAAATTCGCTGAGAAAATTACAGGATGCAAGAAATTTGCTCGCCGAAGGAGCAAGAAGGTCCAGGGGGCGGAGCCCCCTGGAAAATCGGCGCCCTAGTTGAGCTTCGCACCCCCCCCGCCCTCAAAGGCTGGTACGCCGATAAAGAATTGCAAATTAACTTGTATATGGCATTTGAATGTGAACTGCTGATGAAGAAGTGCCTAAAATACTTCAAAAAAATTATGAAACAATTATTAAATAAATTTTATACTAAGAAAAATTATAAAATTTTAATTAGCAGTCACTTAAGTCAAGGACTGACTGTATATATAATTCAAATAAACCATTTAAAAATGTAAAAAATATGATAACTATAAATTTAATTTTTATTTTGCTTTTTACAATTTTTACTTATATAACTATTGCTTGCGGAAGAAGAGTAAAGAGACAATGGAGTTATTATATATAAATCAAATTCTTAATTAATTATAAAATTGAACATTTTACATTTACAAGATAGCTACTTTCGAAGAAATTTTTCAAACAAAATAAAAAATATTAATTTTATTAAATTTAAATAAAATTAAATTAAATTATTTTTTGTACTGAATCTCTAAATTTGTAATCTTTTAAGCATTTGAAACTCCCATTTTTTTTTAGACTTCTTGGCTTTACTCGTTTTTCGCAAGCAATAATAAAAATAATAAAAATAAGCGGATCTGAGGGGATTTAGGGGTTGAAAAAAAAAACCTTCGAAATTAAAAATTGACAAAAACAAATTTTAACATTTTCAAAAGAAACAAGTCTAAAAACAAATTTTGAAAATTAAACATTTAAATTTATAGAAACCGTCCCCTTCATCATCGATGACATGATCTGCTTATTAAAAATAAAGAGGAGACTCAGATTGGTAAAAATATTTGCAGCCAATTAATAAATTTTGTAGCAAAATTGTTTAGTTTTGGTTTTTGTGTTTATATTGATATTATAAGCTTTATTATGTGTATGTGTAGTTTAAAAATGGCTGCTTCAATTAATTAATTTGTTTAACTTTTTTGATGAAATTTCTTTAATTTGAATATTTGATTCAAAATATAATTTTTAGTTTGTAAATAAAGAATTAAAAAATCTAAATGGGCCTTATGTCCATTCCTACTCCTATAGAGAGGGCATGTAAATACCTTGTTTCATTTCCATCCTCCATTTCCATCGAATCGCTCGAAGAATACACTGAAAGAGAAGCCCTGAAGCTAAAAACCCACCCTTTCTTCATTACCTATTAGCTAAATGTTTGCCAGAATGGCAGAACACACCTTATAACTTGACGACTTGGTGATCTCGCAGACTCGCAGAAAGGCAGCAAGGAAACCTAACCTAAAGAGGAAGAGAGTTTGGGGCCTAAAATACCTATGTGTGTGTGAGTGTTTGAGAGGAAGGGTAGGGAGGTAGAGGATTGAGAGAGTTATTTTCATCTTTAAACTTCATTTGAACTGAAAATTGAATTTTATAATCAATTTTTATAAAATTTTCAAATATCTATAATTTTGTTTTTTTATATATAAATTGATTTTTTTTTCTTTATTTATTACAATTTTTATTTTATTTATATATAAAAAAAATCACACGGTATAAGAATGATTCGGAAAAAAATAGAAATCTACATAATTTATTTAGAGAAATTAGTAGTTTTAGGTAAATGATGAAATTCTAATTAAAAATAAATGAACTTTAATAAAAGAATATAGTAAAAAAATGAAAATAACCAAGTTGCAAATCAGGGTTCTCAACCACCGCGCATTGCAATTGCACCACGAGATGTTCTTTTTTATATAAAAATTAAATTTATTTTTATTATTTATTTATTTCATTTTTTTTTTTTTTGTAATTTAAATATAAATTACAACATCACGATGGACAAGTGCAAATATGAAAAAATTAAAGATATTCCCGTTCAGAAGAAAAATGAAAATTTCTTAATTATTTTTATTATTAAAGTAATAGAATCATAATTTGTCTTTGAAAATGTTAATCGTTTTTCGTTTATCCGTTTTATGAATACAAAAATGAATAAATAACGGTTTATAATTGAAAATAAGTTGGGAACCACATGACTTACATAATATATGTGTGTGAGTGTGTGTGTATATGTGCGAATTCTCAACTATTGATCAAAATCTAAAAAAAAATTTATTTTTTAATATTAAACTTTTTAAGTTTATCTTTGATTGTAAATTATTATTGTTGTAAAAAGAATTTAAGTTGTTTTTTTTGTCATCTTACATTACAGATACACTTGAGTTGAAGAACTAAAATTGTCATCAGTCAACTAAAGTTTGGTGATTTCTTTGGAAAAATTTAATAAGAGAACAAAGTTTCAAGTTAAAAAACATAATATTGTAATGATATATTGTTCCTTTATTAGAAATTTGAAAAAAATATCACCAACTACATGGTTTATAATATTTTTTCAAATTTTCAAGATTGGCCTAAATATCATATCGATATTAATTTTGACATCAAACTAGCGCTGTTATTAACAATTTCTAAAAGAATATCACTTGACTCTTTTTGACTGTAAAAATTTAAGAAGAGCTCAACTCTAGTTAAACTGTAAAAAATCTGAGTCTCCTTTAATATAATCGCTGGCCTTACTTCAAGTTCCTTGAGAAGAGAAGCTCAGTAGAAAGACTAGAAGAGAAGATCAGTTGCTACTCGAGAATAATTGTTGCAGCAGAAGCGAGGCTCACTTGTTACTCCAGAAGAGAGGCCAGAAGTCAAATCAATCTCATGAAAGTAGACCGGGAACTGAAAGAAAAGAAAACGACAGTAATTAATAAAATGTAATACATTTTTGGATAGTTTCGCTAAAATACAATTTCAGCTTATATAAAAAAAAAAAAACAATGCTTTCTATAATAAAAATATAGTATAGGCAACAGAAAGTCAAATTTGTTTTATTGATATTAATTTAAGAAAAAAAATTACCAGCTGACTCGAAGAGTAATGTCCTTCATCCTTAGTGTATAAAGTAATAATAACCCCTCCAACTTTTTATATAAGTCTCGTTCTGTATGATGATGCCTGTTCAGGTAAAATACAGCATCTGGAGATTGAGTCCGAGAAATATTGTCTCATTCAGTTCAAGGACTATCTGAAAAAAAAAAAAAAATGTTATTCCTTTTATTAAAAGTTTGAAAACATTCTAGAATCAGAAGCAAATTAGTAGTAAATCCCCGTCCCTGGGCTATATTTTAGATGCCTCAGGGCGCCTATGTAGGTATAGAGGGGCGCCAAAGGCTTGATGCGCCTGGGGCGGAGGGAGCGAGCGCCCATTAACTACATACCTTTAACAACCGAACAGAATACAGGCTTTATTTTTTCTAAATGTACAAATAGGATCTTTATTTATTCACTGACCCGAAAAAGTTTTGGATCGTTTTATTTATATTTATATATACGATTTAATTAATAAAACCACCTTTATGTTAGGTAATCTAGTTAAAGTTAAGTAAACAGCATGAGTAAACATTATTTTATTTATATAGAAGATTAGTGAAAAATATTGGCCGGGTATATCTTTCTAAATTTTTGTTTATCGACTATTAGTTTTTTTCAATATATCCATCATTGATTAAATGAACAAAAAATTCATTTTATTTATATATAGGCCTACTAGTCGCAAAGCCCGCCTTCGGCGGAATTACGGAGAAACGAGAAGACATTGGTAATGTTTGAAAATTTTCATGTCAAGTGGGATTTGAACCCGAGGTGTGTAGCAACTCTAGATTCGTAATTCGAAGCTTATCAGATTAGTCACGAGACTTTTTTGCCCGAGGGACTTACCCTTCGTTAAGAGGAAGTATCTCGACACAAAAAATCTGGTGTGCTCGGCACGGTGCACAACTTTCTCTTTCCCTTACCTAAGAGAAAGTATCTCGACACAAAAAATCTGGTGTGGTCAGCACGGTGCATAAATTTCTCTTTCCCTTCGGTAAGAGAAAGTATCTCGACACAAAAAATCTGGTGTGTACAGCACGGGGCACAACTGTCCAATTGTCTCGGTACGCCTCTGTTTAAAAGTTAACCATGACAATATCCTCATTTGGATAGATTTATATGAAACAAAATTTGGTGTAGAAAAATATTAGGAAAATTAGATTTCTAATGATCACCTATTAATTTTATCCAATTATAACCGCCTAACAAAAAAACAAACAAAATTAAATTATACCTTTCAATATATAAAACAAATTCATTTTGAGAAGAGATGAATTATAAATTGTGGAGTAATAAAAATAGGAAAGACACTTTGATATCAACTCACAACTTGTCAGATTGAGGGAAACACACAGCACACCAAGCGGCGAGAGTTCCAACTAACTAAGAACAAGCTTGTTGTATGATTTGATTCTCTTATGCACGCGACAATCAAGTTCCAAGAATACCTTGGTTCCAAGAAAAATGGATATTGTTAGAAATCTATTTTAATAACGAATTGTTAACATGATATGACATTTATATAATAAAAAAATAAGAAATTGGATTTTTATCAAATGCAAATTTATATGGTAGAAAATTTTAGGATACACAATTTTACAAGAGAATAGAGAAAGTGAGGCTAATTAAACTAAATATCTTATAAATATAAATACCATTAATAATAATTCGGAGTCGACCCCGCAGTGTGAGACTAAGAAGAAAGATGACGACCATTAAAATTAATAATCCATTATCCAAGAGCACTAATTAAAACACGGATGAACACTAACAATCACAAAATAAAAAAACTTTTAATAAAAAACGCGAATATACTGTGAAGGAATGGAGCGTCAACAGCCAACTGACCTCTTTAGAGATGGCGTCCCTGTCTGCTTTAAAAAATGGGGGAAATTCAAAAAGGAGTGGGGGAGATGGCGCGTAGAATGAAAGCATTTTTTTAAATCTGGTGTGATGTTGCACAGCATACAAATTTCTGTAAGCTTCGATAATTGAAAGTTGTTCATATATTTAGTTCTGGGTAGTATAGGCCTAGAATATTACAATTAGGGAGGTATTAGAATTCATATGTAAAATTTATAAACATTTTGCAAAAACGGAAAAATTTAGATTAAAAAAAAAATTTATTGAAAATTTGTCTTTGAGAGAGGCCCCGGGGTCCTCGGGGTTCAGAGACACAATAGGGAATCCTAAATAAATACAAAATTTTAAAATTTTTTTTAAGTGTGTAAAACTTTTTGGCCGGTTTTGTTTAAAAGCTTATTTACAAGAGTTCGGAGGGTGCCTAACTTAAATATAAAATTTCAACTTCCTCATTTCCTTCATGGTTAAAAATGTCCACAGAGACACACACACAGACCAATTTGCGGGACCCACTTTTTTGGACTCAGGGGACCTCAAAACATGTATATCCATCAAAGTCTCGGCATCGAGTTTTCGACATGATCACAATACTTTCTCTCTATACATATTTCATATATAGGGTAAGAGAAAGTAAAAAAAAGCAAATTTTAATGTTTTTTTTTTTTTTTTTTTTTTTTGAGTATTATGGAAAAAATAAATTTTTTTTGCCTTAAATTATAGATAGAATAATCTCACTTAAAAAAGTATCAAAAGATGAATAAACTGACTAGCCTCAGACTATGGCTCAGAGTTAGAGCATTGGATTCTGCCGTCTCATGCGGCAAAAATTTATTTCAATTAGATAGGCTATCAACCCAACTGAAATAAATAGAGACGGGGTCTAAATGAAGTTGGTCAAACAGAGCGTGACAGACGGACACTCCGCGATTATAATATTTAATATACTATAGATGAGGCCGGTCGAGCTAGAATTTTCCCGGGCCATAGCGGCCCTCCCAATCCGGCTCTGCCTGGATATATAAATATTTTGTAATTTTCCCACACTGACTCATTTGAATACTTTTTATAAAATCACAATTAAGTTGTGAATAAATCTCTGCGCAAGATATAATCATTATAATTGAATAATTAAAGATTTTTTTTATCTTCTCTAAAGCAAAAATGTTCTCTCCTAATTATCTTGACAAAAGTTTTATATAAATTTTCAATTTTGCGGAAAATCTCTGAAAAAATTTTAGGAAAAACATTTTGGGATGGGGAGGGGTCGCTTGGTTCGCTTCGCCCGCTACCCCGAGAATCCACTCCATCCCTGCATAGATAACATTGATTAAGCCTATTGCTTAATTTCATTTCTGAATGTGACCTAGAAGACAGGCAGCCAAAATGACTTACCCTTGCATTAGCAATGTATTTGTGAGCCTGCCTTCCTAAGAGTTTTGTGTTTTGACCTTTCAAATTTAATTAATTTATTAAGTAACTATGTTTTGATATTTGTTTAAAAAAGAAACAGGATAATAAAAAGTGGATCGTTACTTTGTTCTGTTTTAGAGATGAGACTCCTCGGGTCAGTTCTGGCTCTCACAATAATGGTTATTATTTTACTCGCCGATTCCTGCCAGGCTCAATTCCGCAATCGAATGATGAGCACCGCAAGAGGAATGGGGAAAAGAGGAGTTCGAGAACCACTCAACATTCTCCTCCAAGAAGCTTCGAGTTCCAGTCCCAGTCCGGCCAATGAGATGCTCACGTAAATATCTTTAAATAAAAGAAATCAAAATTAAAAAAATTATACATGTATATTTACATTAAGAATAAAATACAATTCTAATTTATAAAAAATATACAATTATTCACTTAAGAGGGATGTACATTAACTTTTTCAAATTATACTTGTCCTAATTTGTTGCTTATCTAAAAAATATATATATTGCATGCCGGAAAGAACCTTTAAAAAAAAATTTGCTCCCTCTGAGAAAAAATTGTTCCGACGCCTATTATAAAATATTTAAAACAAAATTACATTATTTTCGGATTAATCAATTTAAAAAAAAATATATTATAAAACTAGAGTTATCTCTTCTTTTGATTGATTTATTTTGGTTAATTGCTCATAAGTATACTATGATAAAAAATAGAGATGAGAATCAAAAACAATTTCCGGAACATATTAAAAAGTTAGCAATTGAAAAAAAAAATATATTTTCTTAAAGGATGTTTATCTTTATAAAAATCAAAAGCATTTATTTCACAATAAAGAGATAAGTAATAAGATAAGTAGGAATAAATCAAGGTTTAACAGGAAAAGACCACTCTTTAACTTGATATTACAAGACAAGATTAGAAATAGGTCTTAAGAGATATTATTATATTTAACTTTTCAAAAAAAGTCAATGGCGTGCCATAAAATTTTTAATTGAAGAATAATAGATGCATTCAAAATAATTATTTTGGGAAATTAATTTAATACATATTTAAAATACAAATTCATGTGATTATTTCATTGTTTTTTTTTTGTTATGCTGAACTCACACCGAACGAGCAAAAACGTTTTCGAACAAAACAAGTTTTGACCAAAACTGTTTTTTAATGCTTTTCTATGGGTCAACGCACACCGAAGAGACAAAACACAATCGGACATGATTCGACATCATTGAACAAAATGTTTTGTCCGAAAACTTTTTGCTCGTTCGGTGTGCGTTGGCATCGAGCAAAACGTTTTGCTCGTGGACAAGACATTTTGATCGAAAACGTTTTTGCTCGTTCGGTGTGCGTTGAGCCTATATACTTTTTGACCGATTTTGTTCAAAAGCTTCGTGACACGTGTCAGAGGGGTGCCTAACTTAAATATAAAATTTCAACCTCCTAGCTGTTTTGGCTCTTGAGATATTTTGTTCACAGGCACACAGATAGACAGAGGCACAGACCATGTCGCAAAAACCACTTTTTTGGACTCGGGACCATCAAAATCTCGACATCGAAACTTTGACATGAATCCAATTCTTTCTCTTTCTCCATATATATATTATTAATTTCTTCTAATTTGAAAAGTAATTAATACATATATAGGTAAGAGAGAGTAAAAACAATGAAATAATCACATAAAGAAAATGCATAAGTTAGTTACCTAGATTGAAAAATATATTTTGATCAGAGAGGTGGAGAGGCCAATTTGATCATTTCCAATATAGAAAATGACCCTATTCTCCCCAATTTCCTAGATCAGAGGTGTCCAAACTACGGCTCGAGAGCCAAACCCGGTCCGACAGCCGGCGGATGTTTTTGATTTTTCATATCTAAAATTGGAAAAACAAATGAAAAAATTATAAATAATAAAAAAAGCTTTTTAAATTTATTAAAAATAATAAAAAGGGGGGGGGGGGGACATACATAAAATTTTACTCTATGCGTTATTTGCAATGACTCATATAAAGCTTAAGGGGAAAAACTCTATAAATTAACTAATTACTAACTTGGTTAACTTGTCACCTTGGCAGTATCTCAAGCTATAATGTAAACTAGATCTTAGAGTATTTTGGGGTTAAATTGTATGTTCCAGGTTGTTTATTGAATTACCATTTGTTGTTGTATTTGCAGAATGTGTATAAGTGTATTCAGCAGTAATGTCATTTGTGATATTAGTTATTTCTATTTGAAATAACAAAATTAACAAAAATAGCAATACAAAAGATAGATGCTTCACTATCGTTAAAAGGTCAATCAGGGCAAAATCATCAAACTCTTACCCCCAACCTCAATCAAATTTAGGCACCCCCAATAATTTTTAAAAGTCAGTGCCCATGAACGGGAATTCATTTCTGAGAAACTCATCTAATTTATTCCATTCTACATTCATTTTTCTTTTAAATATAGATGTTTTTTGTTTAATTTTTTTAAGTTAATTAAATTATAATAAAATAAACAAACTCATATTTGGAGTGCAAAATTTTTTTTTTTTGTTTCAAAGGAAAAAGTTAGATTTTTTTTTGTTTGGTAAATAAATAAAGTTTCAAGGGTATGGTTTACTTTTCTCACAGATTTTAATTGCCAGAATAAATATTAAAGAGATTATTATTAATTAAAAGTTATCATATAATAAATAAAAAAGTGTAATTCATTATTCATCTAAATAAATAAAAAACAATTATGAGAATCACTTTTATATAAACACTTAAATCAATTGTTTACCAGGTGTGCCGGTTAATAATGATGGTTAGTTATCCTCTACTTTTTTCCTCATTTTTTTTCTTTGATAGAATCTTTCAAAACACCATTGACATATCGACTAATTAGTGTGAGCACCATATTTATTTTGTTGCACTTGGACGGGACATCCTAACCCACCCACCTTAATCTCCAGACATAGCTCCTTCGGATTACCATTTGTTCTCATCGAAGAGTCACGCTCTCGCTGAGCAGAACTTCAGTAATTTCTAAGATGTCCAAAAATGGCTTAACGAATGAATCGATAGAAAAAACGAACAGTTCTTTTGGCAGGGAATCCATAATTTGCCCAAAAGATGGAAAAAATGCGATTACTTTGAATAAAGCAAATTTTATTATCCATCCTCAATTTTCGTGTTTTTTTAAGAAAAAATGATCATTATTAACCGGCACACCTGGTATATCTGTTATTTCTTAATGATCATATATCAGAAGCCCTCTTTTTTTTGTCCTCTCCAAGTTCCACGCTCAAATACAATAAAATGAGATTTTGGATTTTGTGGACTACAAATTGTTTTGGGGCAGTGCGCTATGATGATGTGTGCAATCCACTTATAGATATGTAATTTAAGATGACACAGATATGTGATCTTGACAAATGGTGCTGTCTATATAATATGTAGTTTTCCTGATATTTCGGCCCCAGAAAAACAAAATTTTCCAATAAGAGCATCGGTTTGTACAAAGTTAAATAGGTCTCGGTAATCGGTAATATTTGTAGTATTTCTTCTTTCCAGTTTTTCTTGAATCGTGTTTGTTCAAAAGAATCAATGAATAGTTAGAGGAATATATGTTATTTTTGTTACAGAGGATCCCTTCCTGCAGATTGGTTTGCACAACAATTACAAGGAAATCCAGATTTGGCACGGCTCGTCGTCTCTCGATTCATTGATGTTGATAATGATGGTCAATTGACGGCAGCAGAACTTTTACGACCCTCCGCATCGCAGTGACCCTCTCGCCAGTCTTGCTTCAGTCTGAAGACATAGTTTGCACTGATCTAAGTTGTTAATCATTCATTATCATATATTACTCCTTTCATTACAATTCATCCTCATCTGGATCAAAAGATCTTCCTCAATTCCAATGTTGTGTCTAGTAATAAAAAATATACCTATATATAAATTTAAAATTATATATATTTATATATTAAGCCAGGTTTAGGATCAAAAATATATAATTTCTTTTCATATTTGTAAAGTAGATATCCCGTTTTTTTAAGGCTTCGTTCACAACACTTTATTCGTTCCTAGCCCTATGTTTTTACTTTCGAAAAAAAAAAAATATTTGATAAAGAAAAAGAATTATTTAAATAGCCTAAGTAACTTTATATCTTTGACCGGTGAATATGATTAAAATGCAACAAAATAAAAAACTAAAACGGGGCTATCAAAAATATCTAAATTATAGGTTTATAGGGATATCTCGGTTAAAAAAAAAATTGTTATGTTAAGTATAAGACAAGTTTTTAATTCTTTAAGGGTTTTAGAAGCATTCAGTAAAAAAAATATAATTATTTAATAGATAAGAAGACAACAGATTGAGTATGGATTTTATATAAGCCATTTATTGAAAATTCAATGATAATTTATTAACTAAATATAGAAAAAAATATATATATATATTGAATAATTAATGAGATTATTTCGTAAATAAGAGCTAAAAATGTAAAAGGATTAAAATATGAAAAAAGATTTATTATATTTTGGAATGGAGTGTTTGATAATTTATTTGAATTGAATAGTAGAACGTGGCTGATATGTTGAATAGGAAAGAGGATGGCAGTCAAATAATTGAGCCTCTATTTGGTAATAAACACTCTTTATTGGAGAACGTTTCGGCTGGGATCAACCCTGCCATCTTCAGCCTTCAAAGGGCATATTTAAATTTTAATTACATAAATAGAGTTGACATTTGATAACTTATTTGCATTTTATGTCCAAAGAATGTAATAATTCTTAAAAATACCAACAAGTGATATTAAGAAGTTCAGGCTTATATTTATTATAATTTGTTGGTATTTTTAAGAATTATTACATTCGTTGGACATAAAATGCAAATAACTTGTATTAACAAATGACAACTCTATTTGTATATATAAAATTTAAATGTGCTCTTTGAAGGCTGAAGATGGCAGGGTTGATCCCAGCCGAAACCTTCTCCAATAGAGTGTTTATTACCAAATAGAGGCTGAATTATTTGGCTGCATCCTCTTTCCTATTCAATAAATTTATTTGAAAATGAAAAAATGCACTATGATTTCAAATTCAACATTTCCTCTTCAAATAATGTTAATTACCAACACTTGAGTATTAAATTTAAGAAAATTATAATAATATTGATAAAAATATGCAGCAAAATAAAATGATAATAAGGGGCTGTCACATGTGCATTTTTTAGGTTCGTTCTTTTCGAAATTCTTGACAGGGCAATTTTTATTTCAAAATGGGATGTGTGTTTAGCGGAGTTCGATTTGGCCAGTAGGTCCTTCGGACAGAACCTTCTCTGGTTGTGCCATTGTTTTGGTTTGTTTTTATTAGGAACTTTTATATGATGCTTGTAATTAATTTGAATCGTTGATATATTAATATTAATTTTATACAAAAGATTTAAGTGAGTAGCAAAAAATTAGAAAAAAAAAATAATAATAAAGCCCAAAGAAAACACATAATCAAATGAATAATTAAAAGTTAATTTTTGTAAAATAATATGGTGAAAAATCAATTTATTCAATTTGCTAAAACAAAAGAACAAGGAAATTAAGCTTTTTTCACCGAACCCTAGATGTATAAACTATTTTTTTTTTTGCTTTTAAGATATAAAAATTTTCTAGTCAACATATTTATTTAAAATTTAAATACATTAATGGAGGTAATTTACTCCTTTCGAAAAAGTCGAAGACTTTTCATATTTATTTATTTAAAAAATATGTTGACATACGGCCGCAAGCCATTTTTTGCCTCCGATATATACTTTTCATTAGAAATATCAATAAATTTATCAAATTGTGTAATTAATAAATCTTTCAAAGATAGCGAATATTTCATATTGCCCAATCCAATGAAACAAATCATAATTACAGTAAATGTAAATATAACTTAATAAAGGATGTGTCAGAAAAGATCTTTTGGATCATTGTGAACAATGAAAATCAGAAAAATAGAATATCAATGGAGGATCTAAATGTAGATCTCACATTCTTCACTTTTAAAAATTCAAGTAAATTACAAAAGAGACATTAATTTGCACGTATTCTATAATTTTCATAAAGAATTTGAAAGTAGTTAGAATAATATGAAGAAAACTAATATTATATCATGTGGCTTTTGCAAGCAAATTCCGCAATTATATTAAATTTTCTTTACTTCTCTACTTAATGAGAATATCAGTTTACTTATATAAGTTGACTTGATTGATTAGAAGATTAAAACTTAGAGGTGGAATACAAACAAGTGCATTTCACCCAAGAGTGGAGAATGTGAATTTTACAATTAGACGTCGTAAACCTCTTGGATGGTACAATTTAATATTGTTCAATAATTTGAAATACAATACACACAATTTTTTTTTTTTAATTTATTTAAGGTATATTTCGGCAACGGAGGCCATTTTTCTCTATTTATTTCAATTTATTGGTAGCCAATTAAATTGAAATAAATTTTTGTCGCATGAGATGGAATGCGAACCCGCGACCCTTGGTACAGAAGGGCAGCACGTTAACCCCTACACCAAGGCCCGAGGGCCGTTTCGGTTTCGGTGTTGGATAAATAATCGTAGGTGTATGATCCTCCCACCTTAGATTATGCAAGTTTGAAATTTGAAAGAATTGTTTCATATTGATAAATGTTAAATTATAAGTTCCAAACGAATTAATTTTTATTATAAATAAGAATGTGTAAAACATAGCTTTAAGAAATGTGCAATATGAGACTGTCTTATTTCTTAAAATGGTACAGCTGGTCCATAGATTTTCTTGATTACATTGATACCAAACTATTATTTTGGAAAATACATGTATAACCTTTTTCTTCTGACACACTCTGTATATATAATTATTACAAATAAAAAATTTATTTATATTTTCATCTTTTTCTGTATTAGAAATGTTTCTAGCAATAAATCTTTTGATTAATACAAATATTGAAATTCCAAAACATTAAAATTGTTTGTCTCTTTCTAAATAAACTTTATAAATGCAATAAAAATTATATTAATACAGGGACGTCATTGTTTTGTTTATAAATGGCCGTAAGAATGATCAATTTAATTAAAGAACCTTCGGCCAAAAAATAAATACTTTTGCTTATTATCCTTTTATTTATAAATATTTCGATCCCAGTGATATGGAATTATCCTCAGTACAATTAACAGATGTTTTGCAAATCGTTACTTTCTCCCATCCAATATGACATGAATGCAATTTTTATAATCATCAAAATTGTCTATCTCTTTTTACTTATCCGTATTTTAATTAATATTTTATTAAATATATTGAAAAAACTTGAATAAATTTTACAAATTTCTTAATATTCATTTTATCAAACGCTCTACCGACTAGAATCAAAATATAATTATATTTTAGACTATTAATTATATAAGCTTTAATAAAAAAAAAAGGTTTTAATACTTTTTTTTCAAAATCTTGGGGGGAGGAGGCGAATCCCCCCTCAAATGACGTCCGCATATTAAAATCCTATATATTATAATGTGTTTTGATTTGTTTTAGTTTTTATTATTACAAATATTTAATGATCCTTTTTCGAAATATATAAATATATTATAAAAGTATTTAAATTATTCTAATGAAAAAATGCAATAATAAAAATGTAATTAAAAAAAAAAAAAAAATTGATCAGTGTAAGCTAAGTCAAATCGAATTAAAATTTTATTCTGAACTCATTATGTTATTATAAAATAAAAACAATTTTCATATTTTTCATTTTATTTTATAAGTTACCTAAAAAAAAAAAAACCTTTGATATTATAAACTCAAACTCTCAATGAAATGAAAATCAAATAACTAACTCTAATTTCATGTTTTGGACAAATTCTACCAAGAATTTTTATAGTAATAGATACATAATTTATATTAAACTATACATGTTTTGTTTAGAACCGTGTTTTATTTTATTTTCCTAGCAAGATTTTTTATTCTATGAATCTTAAGTTACTTAAAAGAACAAGAGCTTCTTATATATGATACCCATAAAATGATAAAAAATTCTAAAAATCCCAGCAGGGTGTGTTCTGTACAGAAAGCATAAAAACTCAATTTTGACCCCGATGAAGATTTGATACCTTTCCATGTGGACGGTCACATATTGGGAACTTAATTTACTATACAAGTTAAAAGGATTGAAAGGAAGGTACCTGTAGATGTAAAGTGATGATTGGAATTCATAATAAAATGAAATTTGAGGATTCAAGACCATGGGTCATTGATGGTCGAGATGCAATCCAACATGGCGGAGAAATCAGATTGTCGTTGGTGTGAGATTATATTTATATCTTGCGGAACTAATACTGGAACGTGAAGGTGAGGTGAAGAGACGCCCATTCACCTGGTGGCAGAAAATTCAAACAGATATCACATGACATGAAGTTGCTCTCCTATTGGTTCAAATATTTCTCAACAATCAAGAGCAAAATTAGAATGAATAATTAAGTAAATCCATTCCGGATCGCTATTAATTAAATATATATATTTAAAAATCAATATTTAAAAATCAAACCTTAATGACATCTGCAGCCGAAAAGAGAAACTTAAATAAAAAATCTGGTGTGAATGGTCGCACAGCACACAACTTTCTCTTACCCATATTTTGTTCACAGACAGACAGATAGACAGAGCATCTTGCGAAAACCACTTTTTTGGATTCAGGGGACTCAAAACTTGAATATCCATCAAAATCTTGACATCGAATTTTTGATATGAAACCAATACTTGAAAAAATTTCGTCTTCCTAAAAAAAAGGTAAAATGAATTCCCTGCGGGAAAATTTGGTTTCATCAATAAAAAATTTTTTGCATGGCGGGAAAAAATTTAGTCTCCAAAAAACTTTGCCGCCCTGCGGAAAAATTTAGTTACGTAAAAAAAAATTTTTCGCAGGAAAATTTTTGAGTTCGGGCCCCTCCTCTCCCCGAAAAAAATTTCTATATACGCCCCTGGTAAGAGAGTAAATCCATTGATATAAAGTTAAAAGAAATAGTTAACTTTATTTGAAATTTTTTTTTATTTTTATTTAAGGTCTTTTTCGGCAATTATTGCCGTCCCTATTTATTTAAATTGATTGGTAGCCAATTCAATTTAAATAAATTTTTGTCGCATGGGATCTAATAAAAAAGTAAAAATGAGAAATATAATAATATCGGAATTTTAAATGCTCTTAGGAATTTTTTATATTTACCAAATTTTCTTGAGTATGTTTATTTTGTTGAATGGCCAAAACTTACACCAAGACACCCAACCCTCGACCAGATTAGGAAAAAATGGAGTTCTCTATTTGCAATTCTTTGAGCAATTACTATTGAAAGCAAACATTTGTCAGCCTTGGTATTATTTCAATATTTTCGTTATTTTTACATATATATCTGAACCAATCGATTTTATATATATCTGATCAAACGGAGAGAGTACTATCCACGGTAGAGTTCCCTATTTTACCATATTCTATACTCGTGCTAAAATCCCATTCAACCTTACAATTAGGCACACCAATTGAACAAAAACGTTTTCGGACAAAACGTTTTGTCCAAGAGCAAAACGTTTTGCTCAATGTCAACGCACACCGAATGAGCAAAACGCTCAATGGCAAAACATTTTGTTCAATGATGTCGAATCATGCTCAAATGTGTTTTGCCTCCTCGGTGTGCGTTGACCCATAAAAAAGCATTGAAAAAACAGTTTTAGGCACGATTAGTCAATAACGTTTTGTCCGAAAACGTTTTTGCTCAATTGGTGTCCGTTCAGCCTTATTCTTTTTATTTCATCTTTTTATTGAAATTTTGCTTTATTTTTGAAACAGGTACAGACATGAAGAATCAAGGTTATCGGTGAAAGATGATAATTATAACAGTATAATAAAAAATATCAATTCTGAACAGTTTTTCCTGAATCAATATTTCAAATCGGAAAATGTGTAAAAATAATCTAATAATCTATTCAAAAAAGCTTGTTAAACATAGTATTTGATTGATAAAACGCTTTATCGGAAATGATGTGGTGACTTTCAATCCCAAAAAAAAAAGCTAATGTAATAAGTGTTTACTGACGTGATATACAGAAGGTAATCATTTGGCAAATAGATCTCTAATCACTAAATTTTTATTTATCTTCAAGTGTTTTTTTAAGGTAATCAATCTAAAAGTATAAAAAGAGACTTCTAATAAGACATTGGCACATTATTGAGGTGGATTAAGTGACAAGTGTGACAAACAATATGAAAAGTAAGAATTTCTATTTGATTTAAAGTTTTTAAATTATGTTAGTATATTTTAATATTTGATATTTTTCAGGATTATTTTTATTCTCTACTTTCTGCATTGCTTTGGCATTAGCAGATGTAAAATGTTCGACAAATCAACAATATCTGCCGGATCCTGAAGATTGCCACAAATTTTATGAATGTTCAAATGGAGTTCCATATTTATTTGTGTGTCCGGCACATTTAGTCTTCAACCCAGTTTCCAACGTATGTGAATACGAAACGTTGAAAAATAAATGTAATACGGAAGAAAAGGTCGTCAACCCAATCCTCCCGACTGCTGACGTTACGTGCCCTGATCCTGAAGGCAATACAACATTTTATTTACCCGATCCAACAGATTGTAGTCGGTTTTATGAATGTGTTGGTAAAGTTCCTAAACTAATAGAATGTCCCCCTGGGTTATTTTTCAATCCTGATGTTGATGTTTGCGATTTCCCATGGAATGTTGATTGTGAAAATGAGGTTTCCAAAAAAAATCCGATACCAGCCCAACCAGTCCTTCCAATTGCTGATGTAACATGCCCTCCACCCCAAGGAAATGAATCAGTTTATCTCCCTGATCCCAAAAATTGTAGTCGTTTTTATGAATGCGTTGGGACAGTTCCTAGACTATTAGAATGTCCTCCTGGGTTATTTTTCAATCCTGATGTTGATGTTTGCGATTTCCCATGGAATGTTGATTGTGAAAATGAGGTTTCCAAAAAAATCCGATACCAGCCCTTCCAGTTCTTCCAATTGCTGATGTAACATGTCCTCCACCCCATGGAAATGATTCAGTTTATCTTCCTGATCCAAAAAATTGTAGTCGTTTTTATGAATGCGTTGGAACAGTTCCTAAACTATTAGAATGTCCACCCGGCTTAATTTTCAATCCTGATCTTGTTGTTTGCGATTTCCCATGGAATTATGAATGCAATATAGAAGAAAGTATTGAAGCCATCCCTAAATATTTGGTTGAAATTGACTGCCCTCCACCTAACGTAAACGACACTCAACCTATACATCCAAATCCAGAAGACTGTACTACTTACTTTATTTGTGACAATGGACATGCTGTCCTTAAACATTGTCCTGACGGCCTTAACTTCGATCAAAATCTTTTAACTTGTACTTACCCTTGGGACGCTGATTGCGCCGGTGATGATGAAGAAAGGAAACCTAAAAAAGTAGTAAGTAGAAATAATTTAAAATAATAAATTAATTTTCATAAGCATTTTCGGCTAGAGAAAGAAATTTTAAGTATTTTTCTCTTTCTCTGTTCGAAAGTACTTGAGAAAATTAATGAAAGAAAAAATAATATTTCTTTAAACGTATCCTAAGATATTTTATTTATTTTTTTTTATCATTTTTAGCATATTGACGTGCTCTCAATGATTGAATATTTTAAGAACAAATCCAAAACGAAAAAGTAAGTAACAAGAACTTTTCTAAAAGAAAATTTTATTGTTTAATCATCAATCAGAATCCTTTAATATAACATTAATAATTCACATTTTATATATTTTATATATTAATCTTTAACAAGTTTTGTATGTTTATTTGTCGGTGGGCTGTCTCTTTTCAAGCCCTTGTATTATTATTTAAATCACGATTTATGACAAAAAATGCCTTTTAATTTTAATAACAATAATCGTGAAAGTCTAAATTAATTAATAGAGTCTATGCTTTCTATTTGGGAAATGTGAAATTTTTTGTCAAAATGAAAAAACATTTTTTATTAACAGGATTAGGTAGAAGTAGGCAGCCAGAAAAGACTAAAAAACCCTATTCAAATTTCTTCAAACTTAATTATGAAGGCAAAAACGAAAACGAATAGGGGTTTTTATTCTTTGCTAGCTGCCTACATCTACCTAATCCTGTTAATTACCATTCAGCTATCGAATTTCTTCTTCTCATACTAATATTTTTTTTTTTTTTGGATTTCAGGTAGTCACAACGAGAATTAAAAAGTTCAACGTTAAAGTTTTTTGACAGGTTCATATTGTTATATTGCATGTACATGTATAATTTAAAACATATGTTCTTTATCTAATTTATTTTAATGTATTTAATATTAATAAAAATTTTGATATTTTGTCATAAAAAGTCTATTTTAAAAATATCCCTAATGCATCATTTACTATTATTATAGTTTTTGGATAATTTACCGTTCCTAGAAATTTCAAATTCATAATCTTAAAAAAAAAAAAAAAAACAATTTAGAGTTTGAAAAATTGGCATAGGCAGATATTAAAAAATATTAGTCATGAGACGTGGAAGATATAAAAACTTTCGACCACCGAAAAAATTGGAGAGAGGGGCAAAATATCTGCTGATTTATGAAAAAAAAAAATCAAACTAATTTCTTAAACTTGTAATGTTATACTATATTTGGTGATAGCACTCACCCAGGACTGTATGTATTCAGAAAGGGTGTAAGCAGGCCACTGCAATCCAATAGAAAAACAAAATATATAAAAAATATATACTTTATTTAAATTTTAACTTCTCAAACTGCCTGGTTTCGACCGCACTCAGTGAGTCAACTCGGGAATGAGAGACAGTTGGCAAATAGACTTAAGGAGATCTGGAGATTTGTGGATGCACTCACAACCTTTCTTGTCACTGAGGAAGACCTGCGACAGTGCGGCCGAAACCAGGCAGTTTGAGAAGTTAAAATTTAAATAAAGTACATATTTTTTATATATTTTGTTTTTTTGGACTGCAGTGGCCTGCTTACACCCTTCCATGTTAGGCCGGGCATTCACGATCGCTCCGTCCATCCAAATGAAGAGTTTTCACTCCAAAAACTGACTGAAATTAGAAAGAATAAGAAAAGTACCAGCACTTTTTATTAAACTCTCTGTACCTGGTCTTCTCTCAGAGCCACGGAGTGGAGGCAGAGGTTCCCATTCCTTTTTGCCTTGTAGACCCCTTGGCATGTTTTTCAGTTTTGGGTAGACCCCCTGCTTAGCTAATATAGCATTTTTGAAAATTAATCAACTCCAAATGTCTTTTGACTGATGTCTAACTGTAGTGAGGTGTAAAAGAAAAAAAAAAAACACATCTCATAGACCCCCAATTCTTTTTTTGCTCACTTGAACCGCTTGTAGGTGGTCGTCGACCTCTGGGGTCGGTATAGACCACATTAGGAATCACTGGGCTCGAGTGACCGTGAATGGTGTTCGATGTAGGCCTAATCCAAAAGGATACATCCATTTGGAGCGATCGTGAATGCCCGGCTTTATATTTGTTTCTTGCCTCTAGAATTATGAAGATCAATGGGTCAAAGGAATCAAATAAAAAAAATTTATTTTTTCTGCTCCTGACATTTCGTCACACGATTGTCCCAAAATAAGAGACCTAGTAAAGTCGAAAGAAAAAATAAATTTTTTTTTTTTTTGATTGATTGGTTGGCTCCTCCATATTTAAAATATTAATGAAGGAAGAGATGAGATTATCGCCTGTAAATTGTATCCAACAAGATTGCATTTTCATTATCATTGATCGATATACCTTTTAAATACAGCTTGGCGAAGTTTTGAAGGTTTTAATGTTCCAAATAAATTTATATATCTTCTAATTGCATTTCCTGGAGTCGTAATCTCCTCTATTTTTTGCTTTTTTATTTGGGGGCAATTTGTCTGGGCCTCGTAACCTGTAGAAATAAATTGACAAAGGCTTTAGTATATATTTTAAGAGGTTGGGAAAATATTGTTTATATAATAAAAAATGCTTATTATAGATTTTGGTATCCAAATGGCTTAAATAAACTCATCGGACTGCCTGGGATCTGAACCCTCGACTCTTGGTATACAAGGCAGGCCCGCTACCAACTACACCAAGCTTTTTTAGTTTTCTCGGTATAACAATCAATTAAAACTATGCTAACAGTTGAAATATGGTTGAATACAAAGCCAAATTCAAATAGTTTAAAAAAATAGAGAGATAAATGATTGTTTTTAAGGACTTACATTTTTTATCAAAACATTCATAATTGGCCGAAATCGCCGAAATCTGAAGCAAAGCTTGCTCTGGAGGAAATGCCAGCGAAATGCTCTACCAACCAAAAAAACCGTAAATGGCTACGGAAATCTTTTAACTTTATAAAATAACTTAAAAAATTTTTTAAAATATTTTTTATATTTAGAAAGATGATAATAATATTATTTTATAAATATTAAATTGTATAAATGATAGGCATTTGACTAGGCTTGTACATGATGATCTCGCCATTCCAGCGCCATTCCCTCCAGATTCCCTCGAAAATATTTTTTCAAAAGCTATTGGAATAAACTCAATTTATTTTTAATTCATTTTAATTATATTTTATATTATACTTAACCGAAATGAATACACAGAATAACAACAGAATATATAAATAATCACTTCAATAACCTTTTTGTTTTTGGTAAGTACTTTTTATTTATATTATATTTATTTTCTTTAGATATCACAATGTAAAAAATAAATTTGTTTAATTTTATAGACAATATGAAAACACTTATTTTTTTTTTTGATTATTTGAAAGCCACTGGCTGCCACCTCCTGTCATTTGATCTTAGCGTTAATTACAGTCACTTCTACAGCGGAGGAACATTTATTTTTTACATTCGTTCATTTGTTTATATTATTTTTAATTTAAAAATATATATTTCAACTCTGGGGCCGAGAAGTTAGAAAAAGAGACATCAATTTTGACAACTCCACAAACCATCGGATTTTCCTCAAGGCCCGGGTTGAATAGTACATGCCTCGAGGAAATCCACAACTTATGTGGTAGTCATGGTGGTAGTGGCCTCGAGGCCAAAAAATCCCGATTTGGGGCGGGAAGGAAAGCGAATCCCGGGCCCCAGAATGTCTTTTCTCTGAGCCACGGATTAGGCCTATGGGGCTTTTGAAATATTCCAAATACATATTTTAAAATTCTCACTTGAGGCCACTTGTCGTGGCCATACACGCAGCGAAAAGCTGACCGAATTTCGGCTTTGAGGAAAATATTATTTAATTTCAATCAGGATTTTTTGGCCTTGAGGCATGCACTATTCAGGTCGGGCCTTGAGGAAAATCCGATGATACATGGGGCCTTTTGTTTCTGGTGCCAAAGGTCAAGGGTTTATTTGAATTAATTGAATACTAATCAATAATAAATAGGAATAAATCGTCGATAAATGATGATCTTGGTCTCTTGGAGGAATGGGGAAACCTCAATCAAGTAAAATTCAATTCCCAAAAAACCCAATGTTGTTTAATTTCTAGACAAAAAAATAGGATTTGCCCTCCCCTTATTTACAGCAATAATAGTCTCGAGTTCAAAGATTCATTTTCTGTTCTGGGAGTGATAGTTACATCTGATCTCTCCTGGAGCAACCACATCTCTTCTGTGGTTAAATCTACCGCAAGGAAATTGGGTTTCCTATTCAAAGCGAAGCGTTACTTTTCCTCCCAACAACTCCTAATCCTCTATAAAGCCCAAATTCGGCCGTGTCTTGAATATTGTTCCCACCTTTGGCGAGGGGCGTCGAAAGACGCTCTCTCCTCCTTGGAAGCCATACAGAGGCGTGCAATTAGACTGATAGGTGATTCTACCCTTACTGCATCCCTACAGTCACTAGATCATAGAAGAAGAGTATCTGCACTATCTCTCTTCTACAGGTATTACCATGGTCAATGCTCTGCCGAATTAAAATCAATTATCCCACCCAATGCAACATATTCACGGAACACAAGAGAGGCATCTTCCCAGCATCCCTATGCTGTTCAGATCACGACTAACAGAACAAAACAATTTCATTCTTCCTTTGTCCCCATGACCTCCCGTGATTGGAACAAGCTCCCTGCGTCTATCTTCCCCAAAACCTACAATCTTCAGACTTTCAAGTCTAACCTCAACAGGCATCTTCTCAGTTCCCGCAGTTGAGTTTCCCCTTTATGCTTCTCCTTTTGTTTTTATTTTCTTCCTGGCTGCATGTGACTATTGGTCATTATAGGTCTTCGGACCTTATGCACCCATTCCAAAAAAAAAAAAAAAAAAAAAAAAAAAAAACTGGGTCTAAATGCCCTCAAAAAAATGCCGAAAAATTACCTTGAATAAATTAAAAAACAAAAAGATTGCTTATTGCTATAAGGTCCTGAATGAAAATATTTATTTATAATAATGTTGTTGTGAATGGCGTTTTATCAAATAGCGTATCACTAAAAATTGCAACACTTAATTCTCTCATCACCCCCTCTACCTGCCCAAGTAAGGGAGGGCTTGTTTCTTTTATCAGATTGCAGACAGCATATATAATTGCCTTATATGCCCATCTTTAAATATTTTAAAAGGCTGTTTCCATTGGGAAGTCCACTATTTATTAGCCTAATTTCTTTTGTATTTAAGGATATGAATAAAAATACAAGAGAACGAAGATGAAGATCAACAAAAGGATGGTAGCAAATACCCATTTTGATAGGATAAGATAAGATCCTTAAACAGTCTGTGGCACAAGCTTGTTTGATGTTGAGGTTGAAAATCGGATGTTGAATGGAGAAAGAAAACAAAAGCTAAGTAAATAACCCAGTACTAAAACAGATGAAGAAGTTTATAACACTTCAACAACAAACCAGATGCTTAACTAATAAAGGTGTATCCGCATCATATTTCGAACGAAATTGACGAAACTTTTGTTTCAAACTTACAATAGAAGAGAATTCTATCAAATATTCACATCTTCGTTTATAAAAAGAATGAAATAATCACAACAAAAAAACTTCTGGGGCTATAATATTGTCCCTCATAGTACTGTGCAAATGAAAGAGAAGCCAAACAATCGCCGAAACAACAGCACCCGACATCGAGAGTACGACCAGTGTTTGTTTATTTTTTAGATATTTCTTTTAAAACCCATCAATAGATATGATTCAAGATTTGACGACAAAAAAATATGAGTCCTGAAGACCAATATTTTCTATTTATTACATTTATTGGAAAAAGATAACAAGAATAAGTAAATTTCTTTTCTTTTTTAATTAATTATGCTTGTCAACGGGACCCAGTGGGACACCGGAAGCCACAAATACGTCATACATTTTTTTTCACAAATATTTGTGTCGTCTTCTTTTTAAAATAAATAGTTATCTTTTTAATTTGCTATCTTTCCATATTATTTATCTTTTAATATTTCTAATAAAAAATAATCACAACCTTATCCACTTTTAATTTTGTTCAAAGGAAGACAATTAAAATCTGATTATGATAAGTTTCTTTTGTCTTTATCATTTTATCATCAGCTCTAGTCTGAATGGACTAGCTTGATTTCATTATTTGTAAATTTTTAATATATATTTGGGGAGAAATGGTGAAAAAATATTGCTACTATTTAAAAGGTAAAAGAAAATTATTATTATTTTTTTATTAATCTACACGAACATTAAATCTAAAGATTAATATGTTTGTTTGTGTTTTTTTTAGTAATTTGTTTCACATTAATTTCTTTGATAAAACTAAATTATGGCCAAGATTGTTTAGGATTAGAAGATGGTACTCTTCTACCCCATCCATTCGAGTGTTCTTTATTTTATCGATGTGGCAACTCTTCTCAGCCTGTTTTACTTGAAAAGTGTCCAAGAGGATTGTATTTTGACCCATTAACTCAACAAGAGAAATGCTCAAAAAATCCAACGGTTTGCAAGCCCTCTTACAAGGTCAGAAAATTAAAATTTATTCTCTCAAGCTAGAGCTGAAAATCATCGTGGTTTTCTTAGTCCCAAAGGGCGTTGCTCGATAGTTAACACCTCTTTTATCCCGAAATCAATAATAATTATTCTTTTATAGGTATCACGTATCTCTCATCATTTTCAAGGATTTAAAAAATTGCTCGCCTCTCCACCTAAGCCAAATAATTATATACAACTAAAACAGGACGTTTTCGATTGCCGCCGATTCATATCGGATGAATCGTTGCTTCAATGTCCTTCCAAAATGAGATTTGATCCTATTCTAGAAACTTGCTTATATTCCAAGGAAAAACCTATATGTGGATGTCAAAAAATTCCGAATCTTCAATGCAATATATATCAAAATGATTATTTAGCAGATCCAAAAGATTGTAGAATATTTTGGAGATGTTTCAATGGTCATATGAAAAAATTTCGATGTGAAAATGGTTTATTTTTTGACCCCGTTTTAAAAGTATGCAATTGGAAAGATAAAGTTCTATGTAATCGATGTTAATACAGTGGAATCCCAATAATTCCTAGCCCGATTATTCGAATATTCTGCTAATTCGTACAAACTTGCCGGTCCCAGAAAAATCCCGATAACTGGTATGACAACAATGCATATCAGTCTCGAGGTCACTTAAAACGTCTTATAATTCGTATTTTCAGCTTAGAAAGCTCGTTAATTCGTACTGTTTTCAGGGGGGGGGGAAGGAGAGCGAGTGAGAGAGACAAGTTTTTTCGTTCATTCGTAATCTTTTCAGGAAATGAGGAAAGGAGAGAGGAGGAAATTGAGAGCTTCCTCTCTTACATTTTTTCTTTCCATTCTACAATTCAGTCTTGGAATTAATATTTTAATTTTTTTTTAATTTTGTACTCCCGATAATTGGTATTCTCGATAATTCGTGCCAAACCGTCTGTCCCGTGACGATTCGAATTATCGGGATTCTACTGTAGGCCTAGTAATAAATTTTTAAAAAGTAAATAAATACGGAATATTGCAAAAAGTTTATTTGTTTTTTTTTTTTTATATTAATAAAAAATTCATCTCTTCTAGATTCTAGAAAAAAATCCATTCCTTACTCTTTAGATTTTCTTTATTTATTATTTTATTTTATTAGTTTATAAGGAAAACATTTCTAGTAAAGGCTCATGAAGCAAGTTCCTGATTCACAATACATCGATCACTCAAAGAAGAGGGAGGGAAAAATCAAGTTTGCAAAGAGTGGGGAAATAAGATCTTCACAGTCACTGTTGTTCGCATCGATGAGAGAGGAACATGCAGAAACAAAATCTTCTCTTCTTGTTCTTACTTATTGCACCTATTATTTTGAATATCAACGGTCAAGAATTTGAGATGCCGACAGCAAATTTGGAAGCATTCGATCCAAAAGGATTTAGAATTTCCTTCCCAGGTATGAATGATTAAACCTACCCTAAGAGGAGACTTCGGCAGAATGTTTGAATTATTTGCGACAAGTTGGATTCGAACACGAGCCGTGTTGAGACTTAGGACTTCGTTAAGAGAAAGTAAAAATATTTTCAAAAATTATTATCGTTACATGGAAATTAAAAGGTCGTAAAGGACAAAATGCTACTTTTCAGGAGAGCCAAAAAACGGAAAAAAAAAAAAAAAAAAAAAAAAACTTTTCCTCATAACCTTTTTGACATTACTACTATTTTAGTCTTTGAAAGACACTTCTCAGAATTTCTAATCCCTTTTGACAAATTTGCTCAAAGTGTTAGGTTGAAAAACACTATACCCTAATAAATTCCTATTATTTCTCAAATATCTATAAAAAATTTAATGTCATAAAATTGCTGAATATTTCTGTATAAATAACTCATTTTTTCTATTTTGTCCTTTACGACCTTTGAATTTCCAAGTATCGATATGGGTTTATCACATAATTTTTTGTTTCACATTTTTGTTTTTCTTTAAAAATAATAGGGCTTTTAATTAATAATATAAGAATTAGGACTTTTGCTGGACCATACGTATATAGAAGGAACCGGAGAATAAAACCAGCCGTTAATGGACGCCTCTCACATCAATTTAATTCGTAAATATTTCGACCGGCATCACGCCTGGTCATCATCAGTACTGATGCCGGTCGAAATATTTACGAATTAAATTGATGTGAGAGGCGTCCATTAACGGCTGGTTTTATTCTCCGGTTCCTTCTATAATAATATAAAGTATTTAAGCTTATTACTTTTCGTTTTAGCTTATGCTGGAATGGAATTTGTCACTATTCGAGCAAATATTAATTCAGAAGAGGGCATTGTACAAAATCCAAATATTGAACCAAAAATAAATTTACGAATTCGACATGAAAAAAACAATCGGTGGACTGCAGAGGACAGGGATATCTCTATAGCGATTGGTGACATTATATATTATCAGTTCCGTGTACGATGGAGAGGAAATACTTATACTTCTTCTATTTTAAATCACGAGGTCAAAGGTAAATATAAATAAAGAGCTTTTAATTTTTATATACTTGGTGATTTGTTTATTGTAAAGAGGAATTTCATTCGTAAACTATCAATATCAACTACTACTACTACTGCTCCTTTTAAAGTAAAGAATTCGAACTTTAACTGAAAGCTTTTGTTAATGGTTTAATTAAACCAATTGAATTTTCACACAGCTCCTGTAACTAATGAAGGTGTCGGCTGCAGATAGTACTAACCCACAATTATGATAAACCCTTCTTTTCAGCAACATCAATTGAACAAAGATCTGTACTCGTTGTACAATTTGTTTCTCAGCCTGATATTGTCAGTCCTCTGACAGTAGTAAAAAAAAAAACTTCCAATTGATGTTTTGTTTGTTTTCATAGTTTAAAATTGAAATTTCTTTTCTCACTTTATGTTGTATTATGTAATAGTCTGATTTGTAATCTTTTGTTTTGTTTTTCTTCTATACTATGTATTTTTTGTATAATGGTTTTTTGGCTGGATGGCCAACGGCTAAAAGCCAATAATAAAGAAAAAAAAAAAAAATTGAAATTTCTCAATTTTTTTTATACGCCTTTATTATTTCACGCTTATGGAGTTGACATAAGTTAATTTATAAAATCGAAATACAGTATAACTTAGAAAAAGAATATTTATCAAAATTATTTAATATTTCTTTAAAAAAAAATATCAAAGCCATTTCCTCTAAAAGCATAAATGAATATTCGAAGTTTATTCAGATAATTTGATGGATATTTTTATTGATTTCTATTCTTTCCCTCTTGTAAATAAGAGTGTGTACATTGAAATGTCTAAACCATTTGTAAATAATTTCTGAATTTTTAGGATTATAATTTATTTTTATTTTGTTAAATGCTTTTATTTAACTTACTCTTTCAAGGTCACTTTTAGTCTTTCCTTAAGATACTTCCCGATGATCTAGTGTGAAATTTGATATTTAGGGGTCATTTATGGTGACAACATTGTATGTACCATTTTATCAAAATAGACCAAACTAATGTAGTACTTTATTTGAAACTTGACTCGAATTAATCAATTTTCAAAAGACTTCTCGATGAGCTAGAAGTGTGTAATTTGATATTTAAGGATCATTTTTGGTGACAATTAATAATTTTTTATTGAACCGAAATAGGCCAAACTAATGTGGTACTTTATTTGAAGCCTCACGTTTCCTCCCTTTCTTTTTTACTTTCTCGTACCCTATATTTTAATACTATATCTATGATAAAAAAAGACTCAAAAGTTTAAAATAAAAATACAATAAAAAAAAAACTTAAGAAAATGACAGTTAACTATGAAAAAATTCTATTCTTCTTAAATAATATTTTATTAATTCACGATTAATAATTGAAAATTATATCAACGCTCATATTTATTTAACCAACGCTGGCCTGATGAAGTCACAAAAGACGAAATCGATCGCCAAAAGATTTAATTAATAAAAAAGATAATATTCACATCTGCTGTTTTAATCTTTACCTACTTAAAAAAAACTTGTTTAAAGAAATGCTTTTATTTAAATTGAACTAAAAAGAGAGAAATAATTGAATTTAATTAAATTGTTGAAAATTCTAATTGTTCCTGTTAAAATTGTTGAAATTGTTGAAAATTCTAATTGTTCCTGTTAAAATTGTTGAAAATTCTAATTGTTCTTGTTAAAATTGTTGAAAATTCTAATTGTTTCTGTTAAAATTGTTGAATTTTCAACAATTTTAACAAGAACAATTAAATTCAATTCAATTATTTCTTTCTTTTTAGTTCATTTTAAAGTTTTTTTTCTTATTTTATTTTTTATGATATCTAGAAAATACATCATCATTGTCTATAAAATAATTAACAATTCTTTTTGTTTTGGTTTTCTGTTGCAGACTATTCAAAAGCTAAGTTTCCACGATTTCCAAGTAAAAATAAAATAAAGTCTGATTATGACAAAGAGGATTGTGTTCCCAGTCCCACAACAGTAAATGGCCAGAGAGTTTGTGGCAGGAAACGAATTTTCTTTGAGAGATTTAGGGGAAGAAGACTGAATGATTCAATATGGACTAAAGAAGAAATTATTTCTCCACGTCCGGTAAATTTATTCTTATGCCTTTTATTTATAATAACGTCCCCGGGCTAAAAGTTTTTCTTCTGCTATCTCTATTTAATTTCTTTTAAGGGTTAAGCTTGAATTATTTGTTTAACATGGGAATATTAATTTAAATCTAAAAAAATTTGATTTGTTTTAGGATTATAAATTTGTACTCTACACTAAAAGCTTTTTGGGGTGTGTATTTTGTTATTTGGTTTTGGCGTATATTTATTTATATATAAGCCTAATCAATTATTCTTTTTTATTTTCAGATATGCTGATGATATGTTGATCGTTCGTCCAGTGGGATTATTTCAATATAAAATTGATAATGATACAGTATATCTTGAAAAGTAAAAATAATTATGTTCAAATTACAGTAGAATCCCTCTTAACCCATATAACCCCGGTGGTGCGAAAACGCACCATTTCGTATATTTTTATAAAATCTTATTTTTCTAAAAAAGTACTTGAAATAAATTATTGGTGTTTTTTTTATATTAAAGCCAAGACTCTATTCTCCAAGGAAATTCACTCATTCACTTGTCAAAGTTTAATAGAAGGTCACTGGGTTTGTCTAAAATTGTCACTAATTTTCACTTCTGAAATTTCATCGACTTCTCGAAGAAAAGATTAAATTTCTACTTTATAATTCGCTCATATTCAAATAAAAGGTGTCTCTTATGTTTTTTAGAGAGTTACTAAATGATATCCAATAGTTAGCTATTCTGTCAATTTCTAAGTTTTAAAGATATAGGTCCATCTTTTTAAATGGTGCGAAAACGCACCACCGGGCACATGGGATATCAAAATGATCATTACTTTCCACGCCTAAACACTACGTAGCGAAGAGGAAAAAAGTGGAATTGGTCCAAATTTTCGACTTGCGGATTACAAAGAAAATACACATGGATAAAAAACATTATTTTTATTAGGTCTATATTATTATTTTTATTTATTTAGAGAGTAAAGGTATTTTGTTTTTGTTTTAGGATTGGAACAACCTATCAAACCATTGACTCTAAACACTCCTAACGATTGAATCCGTCTTGTTTTAGGTTTATTACTGATACAAATTGCAAAAAATAAATGGAGCACCCACTACTGGTTGATATGTATAATAAAAATATGGACGGCATTGATCGTTTCGATGAAAACAACGCCGTTTATCGGCAACATAGTTATTCGTTCGAAGAAATGGTGGTGGGCAATTCTTTCTTTCTTTAGAGAATAGATTTTAGTATCCAAAATGCCTGGCATCTGTAGAGATCCTGCAATTTGAAGCAGTAAAACAAGAAGGATTCAATCGTTAGGAGTGTTTAGTGTCAATGGTTTAATCGGCTGTTCCAATCCTAAATCAAAAACCAAATACCTTTACCCTCTAAATAAATAAAAATAATAATAATAGGCCTAATAATAATAATGTCTATTATTCTTTTGTATTTTCTTGGTAATCCGGAAGCCAAAAATTTGAACCAATTCCATTTCCTTTCTCTTCGCTATACACTCTTATGTAGTTAATAGCAGGGGAACTTTTGACATCCCATGTGCCCGGTGGTGCGTTTTCGCACCATGCCCTAATTCATCCTAAAAAATGAATTGAGAAAAAAAAAATTATTTTCATGTTCTAGGACCCAATCGTGACCACATATCAAAAAATAAAAAAAATCCGTGACTAAAAAAGTTTTGGGCTTATATGGGTTAAACGGCCTGGCCGGGACCGAGACCCTGGCAGGTTAATTCGAGGTTTTGGTTAAAAATTGATTTTCGTTCATTTTCATCACACGTTTTCTATCTCTCTCATTTTTGTTGTTTAAGAGATCTCAAGCCTATGTAGTAGAAAAATAGGGAAGTAAGCGAGAAAAGAAACTCAACTCCTTCCCCTCCATCATTCACCATCTGGACTAACATAATGAATAATGTTGTACCACACAGTTTATTTAAAATACAAAAAAAAGTAAATTATATATAATATATGTAATAATAAAAATAATGAATGATAAATATATGTAATTTATAATACCAATGGGATAGGCCGGTTAATCCGAGGTCCTGTTGATCCGAGGCCGGATAAGAGGGGTTATGCTGTATTAATAATATCATTCTGATCGCTTTTAATCCTTTTTTAGTTGTACTGGAGACAAGGAAACGAGCGAATGTTATTTCAGGGCAAATGGATGGAATATTTTGCCACCTATTGAGTCTTGTCGGATAACAACTCGCAGCTCATTCTCATTTAAATATGGTTATATTTCAGTGAGAGCAAAACTACCACGTGGCGATTGGATGACTCCTGAAATTTGGCTTCTTCCCAAAGATCAGGTTATTTTATTTAAAATATTTTTAAAAAATGATATCTAGAAGATACATCATCATTCCGCGATCTTCTGACGATTCATATCTCTTTGGGAATGTATTTTCTGTAATTATTGTTCATCTATTAATCTATAACCGAGTACAAATCCGTGGTTCGACTCCCGGCGACACGCCCTTACTTTTTTCGGGTATATGAATTAATAAATATTTAATTATATAAATCCCCCCTCGCGGCTTACATACACGATATGTATATAATATCTTAAATATTGTATTTGTAATTTCTTACATGTTATTTTTGTTAAAGATCTATGGCGAGGATAATTACGCCTCTGGGCAAATTCGTATTGCATTTTCAAGAGGGAATCATCGTTTATTTCTTAAGAATGGCACTGATATTGGATGTAATCAACTTGAAGTTGGAGTTATCCTTGGAACTTTCGAAGGAGATAAACAAGCAAGAAAAATGTTTACGAAAGAAGAAGAATTTTCTAATTGCTGGGCTGATAATTATCATGAATATCAAGTTTATTGGACACCCTGTAAGTTAATTGTTATTTTGAAATATTACTTATCCAAAAAGAAATCTAATAGAAGTATTGAAAAATTAATTTTAAACTAATTTAGTTTTTTTTTTCATACCCTGTAAGAAGATTTCATATCTTTTTCTGTTGACTTTGAATTTATTGGCCGGGTATTTCCTTCGATATATGGATTTAGGGAACTTGAAGAATTTAAGGACATATCAAGGGAAGATTCTCCATGGGCATCAAGCCGTGAGAGTATTGCGCCTTTTGATCAAGAGGTTAGTGGAATAAAATAGAATCTATTATAAAATATAACTTTTATTTATTAACTTATTTATTTATTCGACGAAACTTATAGTTTTATGTGGCTCTTGGAGTAGGCGTTGGAGGTTTTGAAGATTTTCCAGATGATGTTGAAAATGGTCCCCAGGAACAACCTAAGCCTTGGAAAAATTTTGATCTTAAGGTAACTTATTTATTTAAAATAATTAAAATAAATTAATTTTTAATGTGATGATTGTTTTTTTTTTTTAGGCGAAATTGAATTTTTATGAAGATAAGATAAATTGGGGAAAAACATGGAGGCGCGGAAATGCGGAGATGAAAATTGATTACATAGATATATCTTCTTTATGATAAAATATTTTTTTTTTTTTTACTTATTATGTTATTTTAAAAGGGTGTGCGAAATAACATATTTTATTATATACATATGCCCCCTTTTGGTTACTAGAGCAAATCTTTCTCTATTATATTTATATATTGGAAGAGAAATAATGTTAAAATCTCTCCCAAGCTTTAATAATATTTGATTGAGAGTCTCTTCTTTTTTCAAATTAAAACCAGTGAATAATTTCTCCATGTTTCCTAAATATTAATACTTTGATCTTAAGGTAACTAACTTATTTATTTAATATAATTAAATAGAAGAAGAATAATTAAACATAAATTCATGATTTAATATATCATAGATGACCAGAGCTTTACTTCCAATTGGGCTCTGTTTATTACTTTCCCTTTCCTATATGAGAGAGAGAAAGTATTGAGTTCATGTCAAAAATTCGATGTCGAGATTTTGATGGATACACGTTTTGAGAGCCTGGACCTTTGAACAGCCTTCTTTTCTTCTTGAGTCTTGGAATGCAATATGCTTATGATCCTTCCTTTCTTAAGTCTTAAATTTTAATAAAAGCTCCCGCAACGTTATCGCATATCTCGAACTCTGGGAAATAGAATGTTAATAAGTTGAGGAAACATTTCAGAAGACTTGTAGTAGCATAATGAATTTAGCCTTTCTAATAATAGAATTGCATTGATACTCCCAAGATAATGTTGGCCTAACCAGGGGGGGGGGGGGCCCCCCCCCGGCTTTTTTTTTTTTTATTTTCTTTATTTTTTTTTTTATAACTGAACACGCAATTTCAACCAAAAAATTCACATTCATTGTTTTATGGTATTTGCTGTGCCAACCATAAATTTGTCCGTCATTCTAAAAAGCAACTAGGATCATCTACAGTGAGATATCCTTAATCATCCATTAAGTAATTAGTATTAGCCATTATGGCCTATAGCATGAGTTCCGCCTGAGTTTCTTGGGTTAATACCTGTATTTTTTTACCGGATAACTTCCTTAAAAATTATCATTTTGATGGCTCTTACCCTCAGATTACAGAAATTCATTATCTCAATGTTGAAGGTGTCGGAAAACTTATTTTTGTCTCTAAATAATCTTAGGAAGAAGTTTTGTTTACCAAATATTTAATCGGTCGGGTGTCCAATCATTGAGTAACAATGTTAAGTATACTATGTAATCGGCTGATACCCTGGATCACCTTAGAGCAGTGGTTTCCAAACTTTGTTACCACGCCTCCCTTAAAAATATTTAGTCGTTCGACGCCCCCCCCCCTCCTACAAAAATTTTTATTGCTAAAAAATGTATAAATACAAACTATTATATTATTTATTATTTTGTTTATAAAGCTTTAGCAATTAGAAAATTGGAAAATATTCGCGCCTTATGAAACTTTTTTCATTAAAAAAATATGTTCATTTAAATACCTAGATAATATTCGAAGACTTTTCTGACAATTTAATTAATATTTTTATTGATTTGTCTCTTGAAAATTGAAGTATGCATACTCAAGTTTTAATTGCAAATAATTGCATTTTATTGATTACCATTCTTTTTTTCATTTAAAAGAAAGTTTACAAAATAATATAGAATTGATATTTTTATTTTTTTCACAGAATACTCGAAAGATAAGTTACAGATAAACCGCTTTCCAAATAAAAATGCCAGCAAGAATCTTGTTTTCCAAAAATGTAAATAACCAAAGCATCCTTGAAAAAACTTATTATTTTATGTGACTTGTGGAGAAGACAAATTGAATTCAAATTGGACTAAAGAAGAATTTATTTCTCAAACTCGGAAGAATTTATAACCAATTCTTCAAAAATTAGGACGATAAGAAGAAAAAAAATCTGGTGTGACTGGCGCACAGCACACAACTTTCTCTTACCTTCGGTAATCGAAAGTTGTGTTCTGTGCTTGTCACACCAGATTTTTCGTGTCGACATATATTTAGTTCCCGACAGTACGGTACATTTGAATTCAGATGTAAAATTTATAAGTATGGGAAAATATTTATATTTTGTTACCATGGCAACCATTTCTCCTATCTTTCCTATGAAACACAAGAGTAAAGTGGTCTTCAGAAGATTTCAATCGCAAAATGAGAATATACATTTTAAGAGCATCTAAAAAATAATTGATTTTTGAATTTAAAAAAAAAATCGTTGGAGCAAATTTTGAGAAAATCGAAAAAAACTGAAAAAGTACATCAGTAAAGTACTAGTACTCTTTGGCCGATTTTGATTAAAAGCTTATTTTTTCCGGTCCCGGGGGGTGTTTAACTTAAATATAAAATTTCAACCTCGTAGCTCAATTCCTTCATGCTTAAAATTGAACACACACACACACCCACCCACCCACACACAGACAGACCATGTCGCGAAAACCACTTTTTTGGATTCAGGGGACCTCAAAACGTGAAGATCCATCAAAATCTCGACATCGAATTTTTGACATGAATCCAATACTTTCTCTCTATATATATATTACATATATACATGGGTAAGAGAAAGTAAAAAACTCACTGTCCTTGTTCTCCCTTGTCTTCTCAAATCACGAGGTAGTCTGCTATTAATAGAGGTCAAACAAAAACTTAAAAGACCCAGCTGGTTCAAATTAGGGAATATAAATTATACACTAAGTTAGTTGTTTCAAATTTCATTTAATTATTAACTTTAAACTTATTTTCGTCAGTAGAAGTCATCTGAAGATGACACACCTAGTGTCTAAATAGTATAAAGTTAATAAAACAATTTAAAACAACTAACCTAGTGTATAATTTATATTCCCTGTTTTTTTTTTCATAAGGTGGGCCTCAAAAAATTTTAAAATCTCGTACCGGTCCGCGGTCAAAAAAGTTTGTGAAACGCTCCTTTATACTATTTATTAATTATAAACAGTATTCATTTTGAATAAATATTGATTATTATATATATTTTTAATGATTATATTAATTCAGCAGCTGTTGGCGAGTCATTTGCCTCCCCTTCCTCTCTCGATGGCAAAAATATCTATGTATTAAAAAGATTTCCTAATATTATTATTAATTTTCCTTAAAGATAGAGAGAGAGAGAGAGAGAGATCCTATAATTGCTTGTCTGTGAGTGAACCAATCGGGAAAGAAAGATCTTTTGATACTAACCTAACGAGTTTAAAAACATCGACTACGTCACAAGGTCAACTCCCATGATTGAATTTAGTTAGGGAATTACCAGATATATAGAAAGATTTTAGTTTATTAAAGAATAGAAAGCCAGAATGTATACAAAAATTTTAATTGTTAGTTTATTTATTCTAGTGAATGGCCAGGATTATGATGTTCCGGATCCCAAGCTCGAAGCCTTTCAGCCTCGGGGATTTCGTTTTTCAATCCCAGGTATTTTTATTTTTAGAATATGCCTTTAAAATGAAAGTAAAACGCTTTATGTTATTAAAAGATGTTTTTTTTTAAATGTTGGTTTAATTTTCGGCATCGGAGGCCATTTAGACACAGTCCCTATTTATTTCAATTGATTGCTTATCCAATTCAATTGAAATAAAATTCCTCGCCTGGGACGGGATGCGAACCATTGACCTTTGGAATCAGAAGCCAATGCTCTACCTCTGAGCCTTAGGACAAGGGCTAAAAGATGTTAAAAATGCAATATATATAAACATAAAACAGTGGTTTTAGAAAACATTATCAAATGGACTTAATTTAAATTTGTCCACAAATTGAATAAATTATACAAATTATAAATCTGTAGGCTTAGCAGAGGTCAGTGCGATAACCAGAGCATGAACCGCCTGTGGCTAATGTCCAACTGGGGCCTCGCCGAATCCCAATGATCAAAAAAATTCTACTAAATTCAATATATAATTACTTTTAACCAATCGTCAAAATGCGTTACTGATACAATAATGTAGTTGTCAAGGTATTTGTATGAATAAATAAATTTTTTTGTTGATTTGCGCCCAAGGCGGGGGCGCTGAACTTTGCCAATTCAAAGGGTGCGAGTTCTTTCCCTCCCAGTGGACGGCCACCATATCAATTATTTCCTAGTATTTTCAGAGACCATACTTAATGTGGGGAAATTTTGATGGATATACACGTTTTGAGGTGTCTGTCTGTCTGTGTCTGAGAACAAAATATCTCAAGAACCAAAAGAGCTAGGAGGTTGAAATTTTATATTTAAGTTAGGCACCCCCCTGGGACGTGACACGAAGCTTTCGAACAAAATCGGCCAAAGAGTACTAGTACTTTACTGATGTACTTTTTCAGTTTTTTTTTCGATTTTCTCAAAATTTACTCCAACGATTTTGATTAAAACTGAAAAATCAATTATTTTTTAGATGCTCTTTAAAATGTATAATCTCATTTTGCCCTTAAAATCTTTTGAAGACCATTATACTCTTCTACTTCTTAGGAAAGATGTATAGTTCTAATATATTGCCGGAAACTAAATAAATATATGCCGACACAAAAAATCTGGTGTGATAAGCACAGAATACAATTTTCAATTACCGAAGGTAAGAGAAAGTTGTGTCACACCAGATTTTTTTTTTGTTAACACACTTTTTTCTCACTCACACTTACATTCACACAGTTTTTTTCGGCAACTTTGGCCATTTAAGACTTTTAAAGATACTCTTATTTATAATATATATATATATTTGGGGTCCAGGCATTCTTATTTACCAGATTTCTTTATATTTATCTTTCAAAAGGTTATTCATAGTTATCCACTTTATACACAAAAGACAAATGTTGTTTGTTTTTCAGATGAGAAAGGCATTCGTTTGGTGGCAATTCATGCAAATATAAATGTAGAAATTGAAGATCTAGAAACTGGACAAATTGCTCATGATATTGTTAAGAAAAAAGGAGAGCGCTGGATATATGAAAATCGAAATTTGAAATTAAAAGTCGGAGATGTTGTCAATTATTGGGTGCATGTGATATACAATGGTCTTGGCTATAATCGGCTGGGACTAACTTGGACTGTTACGGGTATTTAACAATTTTACTTTCTCTTATTTTATTTTATAAACGCAAATTGATGATTTTTAAATAATTACTTTTTATAGAATACTCAAAAGAAGAGTTTCCATACAAGACTTCTACAACTACAGTAAAGCCTCCAATACCAGCAAATTGTCCAAATGCTCTCACTACTGTTAATGGGATTGGAGTTTGTTCAAATAAACTCATTTTCGAAGAAACCTTTTCATCAAATCAAATTAATACTTCTATTTGGAAATGGCAACAACGATTAGCGGATCAACCAGTAAGAAAGTATCCATTTCAAAAATTATTTAGTCATAAAATTACGGCCTTCAGATAAAGACATGGGGAGGGGGGGCTACAACCGCCAAAAATCATTTATTTTTATAGTTGTATAAATATAACTATAATATATTGATAAAGTGATCAAGGCTGAAGCTTTGTGGTGTCTAGGGATACAAATTATAGAATAATTTGTAAAAATACTGAACGGTTTCCTCTATATATATACATAATTTTCAGCTTTAATCTTAATGTATTCTACTCCGAATGTTTTTTGAACGCAAGGATAGAGACTCAAAATACGAGTAGATTATGAAAAACCTTTCTTTCCACTTATTATTTTGATGTTGTTTAAAAAAAGCTATTTATTTATGTATTAAAAAGGGATTAACTAATTGGAAAATTTTATTTTCAGGATTTTAAATTCCAATCATATATGAAGAAAGATTCTATTGGGTAAGTACTAAGTACTATTACTTCCTCCTAAATATTTATTACTGGTTTGGATGAAAATACGTCTAACCCAAGCGGATATGACTTTTCTTAATATGATAAGCGAAGCACCTTTACGAATAAATTTTGTCCGAAACGTCTCCCTTTCGGCATTTGGCATCCAAAGGCTCTCTTTATTTGCTGCATCTGTACTTGCTCTTTTCCATTCCAAATATCAATATTCCCTGAGTCTAGAAAATTATTCTAGCAAGTCTAGTCTTTCTGTCCAAGTGTTAAAAAATAGAACAAAACCGAAAAAACCTCTGAATCTCAGAATATATATGTATATTATATATATATTGAGTATAATAATAATTAAATAAGCTATAAATAAATATGTATTAATCATTTTCCAGCTCAAAATATTGTGGATCAGCAATTTAATATATTTTTTTCTCTCCAGTTTTCTGAAAGACAATCATTTATTTATTAAGCCTGAAGTTCTATCTAATGAAGAAATAGAAAGAGGTGGCGTTTTGGAGTTCTCCGAGTAAGTGTTTATCAAAAAAATTTTTGATTATTCATATATAAGAATTAAATTTTTTTTTTTAGATGTACTGCTCCAAAACGAACGCAATGTAAAATTGAAGCAAGTCAAGGGACTTGGAGGATCCTTCCTCCTGTGCGATCTGCTCGACTTAGCACCGATCAATCTTTTAGTTTTAAATATGGAACAATTGAAATTGAAGCTCAATTGCCTAAAGGAGATTGGTTGACACCTGGTAAATAGTGAATCATTTATACTATAGGCTATTTTAAAAGAATAACGTTCACCTTCATTTCTTTGAGTGTA